>JAUESP010000098.1:0-262450 GCA_030914335.1 Drosophila borborema
TTAGTTAATTATTTATTTCTATTTCTTTATTCACTCAAATATATTGGAATTCACATCAAACTTTTTATACTGCAACACGTACTTCCTTTAGCATTTTTTAATAAATAAATAAATAAGTAAATAGGAAGAATTAACTAAATATAATTTATGCCATATTTGAGTCGCACAAATTTAATGAAATTTATGGCAATCTTTTTTTGATTTTAGCGAGCCAAATAACGAATAGAAATAACTTAATACACAGCTCTTTCACTACCAATTGCCATTGAGTCTCACGATTCTTAAGCTTACATAATACGAACTCTGACATCAGAGAACATCTTGCACAGAAAGGTTTTATTTTTATGGCCTGGTCCCTCTCTCTCTCTCTTTGACTTTCTCTTTGTGCACTTTTCGCATGCAAAATGAAAGACAAGCCACATTGATTGGATCTTAGCTGCTTTAGATTTAAGTTGGCTCAGCAAACATAAACAAGGTAACAAGATGGCTTAGTTGTAGCTGCTTAGTGTAGTTGGCATACCCAACCGAACTGTAAATAAAGCGCAAAACAACTCGAAAAGTGTCAACCAAAATGAGCTGTCAGAGCAGGAAATGCTGCTGCTGCTCCTGCTGCTGTTGCAGCTAAGAGTAAGGAATATTTAGACTTGGCTTAGTGAGAGCTTAGTAGCCGAAATAAGACAACACACAGGATGCGAGACAATGTAATTGCAGAACTATGCATAGCAGCTGCACAGTGCACAGTGGGGCAAATGTGTAAAAGAGAGACTCTTTAAATAATCCACACAGATATCTATTGTATATATCTATTTATTAATAGTTATATATCTATATATTAACATACATAATATATATATCTATATTTTAATAGTTATATAGATTAGCTATATGGATTATATATTCTATATCCTAATAGTTAAAGTTATATTAAATATTTATTATTAAAAATATTTGAGATTTTCGAATGAATTAAAAAAAATTCTTTCCATAATAAAATTTATTTAATTCAATTCACAGTTTTCATTGCAGGAATATAACTTTTTAAACTTTCAGAAATATGTAAGCTATATATATATATATATATTATATCTATATATATTTATATCTAGCTATATATTACCTCACACCCTGTACATAAATCACAAATATTATCCACAAATCTTGGATATTATTATATATATTAGATATTATTACCTTTTCGACTCGTGGCAGCTGGCAGAAATTCTTTGCTCGAATTTCTAGCAAATTTCATGGCTAGAAAAACGTGGGAAGCAACTGTTCAAATAATACAAATATTTTGGCAATTTTATATTTTGTGAGTGTGTTCGGCATGTGGCAGCTAGTTTCAAGTCTGGGGATTTCGGGCGAGTTGTGTGCAATGAATTGCATTTCCTTTTGTTGCCAGTGCCATAATGAAGACAACTACCAAAAAAAAAAAAAAAGAGGAAAAGAAAGGAAAGGAAAGCCCTAGTAGCTGCGACAAGGACACGGCCTAGACAGTGTCAGTGCGAGTCTGCAGATGTTTACGCGTCTGGGGTTAGGTGTCTGGGCACTGGGATCTGGAATCTGGGATCTGGGGTCTGGTATTCGCGTCCATGTTGGTTTGTTTGTTTGTCTGTTTGCCAACTGTCTGGGCCAGCAAACAGAGGCCAGGCAATAAAATAAGCAACAAAATGAAATGGCTGCAGACATTGGCAGCCGTTGGCGACGTCATCTTGGAGACGCTGCCTCTGCCCACAGTCGTGCGCTGCACCTGCGAGCGAAGATATATTGAGCTAGTTGTTCAGTGAGTTGCCAAGAGGATGGATGCTTTTAAGCGTGGGCGCATTCAGCAGCAGCATCGTTTTTCTTTTCCTTTTTCCTTTTCCTTTTTCCATTGCCTCTTGGCCTGTCGCAAATGGTAAAAATATTTACCAATAGACGAAGGCGTTACTCGAGATGCTGCTGACTCAACTATCCCACTCAATCTATATCTATTTTGCTATCTCTGTTGCACACGCTCTCCCTCTCGCTCTCTCTCTCTCTCTCTCTCTCTCTCACACACTCATTGTGGACTGGGCAGCTAACGAGTGGCCTTTGAGCAGCACGTTCGTGTTTAGACTCTTAACACATTTTTCGATTCGCTTTCGTTTCGACTCAAGTGCAATCAGCAGAAGGAGACGGACTAAGGACAAAGGACGTTTTGGACCACGAACGCTGCTTGGCCAAGACAGCAGCGGCACGTACCACGTTGTCTCGCCCAGACAGTTTGCAAACAGAAAGCCAAAACTACCAGCCCAACCCAACGCAACACAGTTCAGCCCCGTTCAGCATCCATTTTTGCCCAAAAAGCTATCACTGCTCGTTCTGCCTGGCTGCCCGCCTGTCCATCCTTCCGTTGGGTCTTCAAGATAAAAACTAGTGGATCAGCAGCACTTAATTACATGAAACGAAAACTGTTAACATTTCAGTTCGGTTAAGTTAGCTGAGGCGGCTGGCGGGCGGTGGGCGGGTGGGCGGGTTGGCCGCCAGTTGGGCTCTAAGTGGCCGGGCCATTGTTATGGCCTAGGCTCATAAAAGCATTGAGTGATGGCATGTGACATGATAATCATCGTCAACGCTAGCAAAACTTTGCCAAGGCGCTGCACTTCAGCCGAACTACAGAGTTAAACGTTGGCGCGTGCAGCCATAAAACGTGAACGCTTCCGGTCGAGGGCTTCCTCAACTCTGGTCATCCCATTCTCAGTTCCTTGGCTGTTGGGTTGAGTGTTAATTGACCTAATTGCTGCCTGAGCAATTGAAAAGCGAGGCTAAAACCAAAGCTGGCCTTAATATTGCCAATATTATATGTGCTGGCCAGGGACCCAAGCAGTTGAGCACCGTTGTGCGCACTATGGCCAGCAGCCGAAAGCCCAAAAATGGGTGGTCGCTGCGCTAGCTGTATAATCTGATGCGATTTTGCGATTTGTAGTCGAGCGAAGAGCTGCTTTTAAAAATGCAACAACAACAACGACGACGACGATGAGGATGGCAGCAAACAGGATGGGCTGAGAGCTGCCATAAAAGGAGCTAAAGTACAAATCGTTGTCACATGTGAGCCGCATTTTTATGGCCAACGGCTTGGGAATTTCTGTTGCTGCCGCATTGACCAAAAGCCTGCGGCATAAGGAATTTATTGTGCGCGCTGTAAATGGACTGGAGCAGGCCAATGTATGGGCATTCAGCCAGTGGCTACTTTACCAACACCAGCAGCAGCAGCAGCAGCAGCAGTTGCAGTCTCCTCCGACTCCTGCTGCTCCCATTCAAATGTGCAACAGGTCAACTGTGCAGCAGGCGCTGCAATTTTTATTGCTTTCACGAGAATTGAGCTTGAGGCAAGGCCCTTAAAAGGCCAGCTACTGGCTACAGCAACTCTGACCAGCCTCCTGCCGCAGCCGCTGCCCCAGTGGAATGCAATTGGGAATCAGCAGGCAGCAGGCAGCAGGCAACAGCAGCGACAAAGATGATTCAATTGATTGATTGATTGATTGATCGCTGGCCGTTGCTTACTTCTGAAATCCAACAACAAGCGAGATCAGCGACAACAACAATTCTCAGCTCAGATAAGCCAAGCGCTTTATCGCTCTTACCCACAAGCTGCGCCTTATCAGCTTCGCGGCTCGTGAGTAAACAAACTGAGATCTGCTGACGATGACGTCTTACAATTAAATTTCAAATAAATACCTTCAATTCGATTCACTCGAACAAGTTCCGTTTGAAGAGCTGTAGCTGCCACTGCTCACTGCGAATTTAAATTGCAAATCAAACAATTTATTCATATATAAATTCATTTTTTTTTTTTTTTGTGATCAAAATGTGAACTGGTTAAATTTTAATGTGCTGAAGAATTTAACTGGAACCGGTATAATATTATATATTTTTCGATTTATTACTCATAAAACTAAATTAAGCAAATGAACAATAATGAACTAGTTCACATGAGCAACATTCACATTGAAAAGATTTATTCTCTACTTCTATATGATCAAAAAGAAAATTAAATTAAAAGAAAATCAATTATGAACTAGTTCATTTAAAAGAGACCAAATCTATATAAATTGCATTCCAAAGAACAAAGCTAGTTCATATATTTTTATATATCCAATAAATGCTCTATTTCAATTCAGTTGCAAACATATTATATATATGTTTAAATTGTTCACATTGTGAACTAGTTCAGCGCAGAAAATTCATTGTTGATCTATTTTACCTTTATAAGATATACATTATATTCTTCAGAGAGCTATGATTGCAATAAGAAACTATGAACTAGTTCATTTTGTGAACTGGAAAACTTAGAGCTCGTTCACATCTCTAAAGAATTTATGCATATTACAATATTGAACTATAAGGAATCATAATAAATGAACTAGTTCACATTTACATAGTTACACTTAATGAACGCCCTAAATGAATCATATGCGCCATTGCAGCTCATATAGAACTAGTTCTCACACACACATAGGCCGCACGCTCCCTCAGCCAATGTCGTCAACTGAGAATCATCTGTTCTGTTCATTTGTTTGCGATGAGCTGGCAGACAAAGTCCACAGCCCAAAGCATAGATAAGATAAGGGAATAGGCCGCATTTTCAAATTTCACTTTCGAGCTGTAATCGCAGCGCGCTCTTCAGATAGATTTGGGCGCTCGCTTGGATCGCATCGTTTTGTTTTGCATTTAGCTGAGCTACAGTTGCTACATGTTGGCTCAGGGATTCAGGCGCAGCGCAGCGCTGCTGACGTCACGGACGCTCGCCGGACGCTGTCGCCAGCTGAGCGCACGCATCGTGGACGAGCGCTACGTCGAGGTGCAGCCGGGCAAGGCGGGCGCCGTTGCGCTGACCTTTCCGGGCGTTTGGCTGCGCGACAATTGCCGCTGCCCGAGCTGCTTCCACAGCAGCTCGCAGTCACGCCAGCTGGACTGGAATCACTTCGATCCGAGCGTACGTCCGCTGGCCCTGCACATGGACGCCGACAAGCAGCAGCTGCATGTGCGCTGGAGCGATGAGCACGAGAGCCGCTATACGCTGGAGTGGCTGAGGCATCGCAGCTTCGATGTGGAGAGCCAAAGCAACTACCTCAACGAGTTCTACAGGCCGCGCACCAAGCACTGGGCAGGCGCTGAGTTCGAGCAGATCGTGCAGCGCTTCGATTATGATCAGGTAATGTCCGAGGATGAGCCACTGCAGCACTGGCTGCAGGCGCTCGCCGTCTATGGCGTCGCGCTGCTGAACGGTGCGCCGCTGGACGCGGGCGTGGTGCGTCGCCTGGCCGAACGTGTGGGCTTCATACGTCGCACCACCTACGGTGAGGAGTTCATTGTTCAGGCCAAGCCCGGCGCCAAGAACTATGCCTATCTCTCGCTGCCGCTGCCGCTGCACACAGATCTGCCCTACTACGAGTACAAGCCCAGCGTCAACATACTTCACTGCATGGTGCAGACCCATTCGCCAGGCGGCAGCAATCTACTCGTGGATGCATTTCACATGGCCGATCGCTTGCGCCAGGAGCATCCCAAGGACTTTGAGCGCCTCAGCAGCACGCTTGTCGACTGGAACGATATTGGCAGCGAGGATGGACGCGAGTTTCACAACATTTGGCGAGCGCCCGTCATCTGGTAGGTTGAGCGGGGCATGCAATGAAGAGTTCTTCAACTTCATTCTCTCTCTCTCTCACTCTCTCTCTTTCTTTGTGGCAGCCTGGACTCTTCGGGCAATTATACGCGCATCAATCACAGCGTGCCACAGCGCGACAGCCACTTCAATGTGCCGCTCGATCAGGTGCTGCCCTGGTACCAGTCATACGCTCGCTTCGTGCAGCTGGCACGCGCCGATGCCCATTCCTTTAAGACGCAGCCCGGCGATGTGCTGACCTTCAATAATATTCGGCTGCTGCATGGACGCACCGGCTACGATGATACCGAGCAGAACTCTCGCTATATTGTGGGCGCCTATCTTGATTGGGATATTATATATTCGCGGCTGCGCGTGCTTAAAAAGCGTTTAAACAGCTCAGCCCCCTCTCCAGGCTCCTCCTCTGCATCATCCGCCTCCTGCTCATCCTAAATTCGCCAATAAAAGTCAGCGACATATTTTCCAAGCCATTTGTGTTGAGCTCATTTGAATAGTTGCAGAGTCGCGCATCACATATGCCAGCCACGCCCATGTTGCATGTTGTTCTCTGGCTGTGGCTTAGGCCACAGAGCAAACAGACGACGAGGATGAAAAGAAAACAGAAGCGAAAAAGTAAATCCAACGTCGTCATTGGCAGCAGTTAAACCAGCTCAAGCGCGAAAATGAAAAGTTGTAAAAAATCATGATGATCCGGGGCGCGTTGTTGCGGATTATTAGCATCAGGATGCTGACAAATCGCTTGTGAAGATGATTGACAGTCGCAGGAAGTCGCGGCGGGCAGAGGGGCTAAAAGGGGGGACACAGCGAGGGGAGGGAGGGAGGCTTGTAGGCGCACTGTCGACGAAAACGAATTGGCCATGGCCACATCCGCATGGCAGCCACATCCGCATTCAGTGAATATGTAAATTGCTCTCGGCTTCCCGGAGTGTCAAATGTTGTCAAGTTTAGACGGCACTCCAAGGATGTGCCCACCTGCCTTAGGGTTCGAGTGCATTAACCTTTGGCAGAGAGGCGCTCAATGAAAATGCCGTTAATCGCTTAACACTCGGCATTGCCAGCAGGCTCCACATACATGAATATCAGCGGGTGGCCGTCGTTACCACTCGCCGCACCACTCGCACCACCAACACACACACACACACACACACACACACCCCTTTGTAAAACTTTCTATGCCAATTTCTTTTGAATATTTTATAGAGCTCCATTATGCCTACTTATGTCTTGTTATAGTAATAAAATAAAAATTTTTTAAAGCACCCGTAGCTGGGGGCCGTCCTCGAATTCGTTAAGCAAAATACGAGTAGGAAACATCTACTGTAACTGTTCAAGGAGCCAGCGCCATCAACAGCAACTCTGAAGGTTTCAAAACATTTTTTTCAACAACATGGCAGCAACAACAGCAACAACAGCAACAACAACAACAGCGCAACGAGTGAGAGCAGAATTGAAGCAGCACAGCTAAGGCCCAAGGGAATGGGCTTTGCTTACAGGCTGCGGTTGAGTGGACCAGGTCGACTACGCAAACACGCTACAATGCCCAACGTTCAATAAAGATTGTTTTCTTATCTCTTCTTTTTTTGCGCTCAGATACATTTGTATCTTGTTTGCTGTAAGTATTTGTATTAGGCAGACATTTGTATCTTTAGAGTTGTGAAAACTCACAGCTCAGATACATTTGTGTGAGATGAATTGAAGGTATTTATGCCACAGATACATTTGTATCTTTTTAGCTGCAAAATATTGACAGCTCAGATACATTTGTATCTGCTACAATTCAACTCTCAAATACATTTGTGTGAGATGAATTGAAGGTATTTATGCCACAGATACATTTGTATCTTTTTAGCTGCAAATTATTGACAGCTCAGATACATTTGTATCTTTTTAGCTGCATAATACATATAGCTCAGATACATTTGTATCTTTTTAGGTGCATAATACATATAGCTCAGATACATTTGTATCTGATATGTTTGTATGATATGAATTTCTCAGATATGTTTGTATGATATGAATTTCATCTGAGCTGGAAGTATCTACAGCACAGATTTGTATCTTTTTAGCTGCATAATACATATAGCTCAGATACATTTGTATCTATTTAGCTGCAAAATAATGGCAGTTCAGATATATTTGTATATTCAACTCTCATCTGAGTTTGTGTGAATTGAATTTCATTATTTCACATCTAGTTATATATACCACAGATATATTTACATATATATTTTTATAAAATATAATGAACATATTCAGAGTTTGGCTTGCTTTAGGTATGTACATACACAGATACCTTTGTATCTCACTAAATAAAAATCTATTTACATATATCTCAGATGCATTCAGATATCATTACATTAGATACATTTGCATCTCAAGATCTTTAAATACGCACTTCTGAGATACATGTATGTATCTTTTTTATAATATGAGTTCCACATATTCTCTTTATAGATACATTTAAATCGTATGAGTCTCAAGTAGTTACTCTGAGATACATTTGTAACTTTTAAATTTGATAGATACATTAATATATCATTATCTGCAAACACTCATGCCTGAGATACAATTGTATCTTGTGCGCCTCAAATAGTCTTAGCTCAGATGCATTTGTATCTTATAAGAGTCAAATCTATCTATCTACATTTGGTCTACATTTTAAAAGCTAAAAATCTGATAAATACATTGTAAAAATATATTACAGATACATTTATATCTCACATTCTTCACATATTCGTGCGTATCTTATGATCTGCTCTTCATCTTCAATCTATAGCTCTGCAGCTCAGCCTCACAATTCTAATAATCTCCCATATGTATCTGTATCTAATGCTTGGACTAACTAGTTAAATGACCCAACGACTGACCTCGGAGCACAGCTGTAGTTAACTCGTAAGGCAACATTTGCACTTCATGAACATACAAAATTGTATATGTATCTGAAGCTGATTTGCTGCTGCCTGGCCTAGAATGATTATCTCGAAAAGTATGCCACAGAAGTAATGCTAGCGCAAGGTCGTCGCCGAGCGAAACTAATCGAGCAGAGAGCGGCGCATTGCATACTTTTTGGGGCACAGCAAATGCTGAGTAAAATGTGAATCAGTGCGAATTGCATGCTTAGAGCTAATCGACTTGATTGCTGTGTAGAGCATCGGAACTTTTCCTTTTGGCTTTCATGCGTTGTAAGGAGCACTTCCGCATTGCTTGCGCCGCCGGGTCCAATGGCAGATGATCCCTTAGCCCTTAGCCCCTAGTCCTGGTCTAGCATGTGTGCGCTTGTGTGTGTGTGTGTGTGTATGGGTATTTCTATACGTAAATGTATTCCCTTAACACGCATCATAACGCCCAGACGAAAAGCTTACACAACTGCAGGAAGCGAGCGAAGGCCAAATGAAAAGTCTATAAAAAAGTTTACTTTTTTAATACTTTTCCCATTTCTATATATATATAAAATAAAAATCTTGTAAAATGCGCCTTTCTTGTACCATCTCTCTCTCTCTCTCTCTCTCTCTCTCTCTCTCTCTCTGTGTGTGTGTGCTGTGCCCCGTTTAGGGTTCAGTGCAAAATTCTGTTATACTCGACTGCCGCAGGCAACAACTATGACTCGAGCCTTGGACTTGGGTCTGGGTGGCGCAGCTTTCAGCATTCACATTGCAACGGCAACTGTAATACCAACAGCAACACCAATGCCAACGGCAACGGCAACTTGTGGCAGCAGTCAGCACTTGAAATCCAAGCGGCGTAATTGCCGCACTGTAACAGACGTTGGCTATGACGATTCGAGTTGATGATGACGAGGATGCTGCTATGCGAGGCTAAGCATCTCCTCGGGGAGTGGACGGGGGTAGCGCAAAAACGCAGCAATGCCAAATGAAAACGAAGAAGAAGAAGCAGCAGCAGCAGCAGCAGCAGCAGTAAAAAAAACGTATCCTTTGAGTCGAGCGCGGATGATGGGGGTCGGCCAAGTGGTTAGGACAGGCGGCGGCTGTGGCTGTGGCTGTAGCTGCGGCTGCTGCTGCGGTCGTCATCTAAGCGTAACAAAAACAACATTATTGAAACAAAAAGGTTTTAATGCGGCCTAAGCTGCTATGGCAACGGATACGCCAATCCGTCCGGAAATATTTCCACTGGCATTTCTAGCCATGGCAACTGGAGTGTGAGTTGAGTCGACCAAAGCTGGATTTTCATGTGTGCCGCAAATCCAGGCCGCATGGTCGCCGCCTGATTGGCCAGCTAATCCGCCGTACGCCGTACGCCGTGCGCCGTGCAACGTCCGGACTTGCGCTTGCCCCATTTATTGGCATAGCCAAATTCGCAACTCTCTTTGACGCAGCTTTGCTGCAGCATTTAATACAGCTAAAAGCTTAGCAGAACGAAGCGAATCGGTTGGGTTTACCTTTTTCCCCACATCTCCCATTTTCCATTTCTCCATTTCTCCATTTTCCATTTTTCAATTTTTCACTGTAATCAAATTAAAATTCATTCGTCGCGCTTATGAAGCGTGCAAATGGAGCTGCCAGCAGCAACATAGCTTTGTCCTTGTTTATGCAGCATTGCCCTGGCAACGCGAATGGCGAATGGCACAATGCGGAAAAAGTCCATGGAGTCAGCCTATTGAGCAGGCAACCACCCAAGCCAAGTGCTTGCCGCTTTTTGTTAAGTTTCGCCGAGGGCCAAAACTTTGCATTGCGGTCTGGCGGGCTGCGTCTGCGACTCCGTCTGCTGGAACTTTACGCGCTGGCGCTGCAAGGCATTTTGGGCAACTACAATGAATCTACATTTGGGCGCGTGTCAGTGTGAGGAGTGTGGGGGAGGGCATTGCCGACTCCTTTCGGGTGCAGCAAGCAACCCTTGAGGCGCTGAAATTTGATAAATATGCGTATTAGTTTCAGTTGCCCGGAATGGCACAGAACCTTTGGCCAGAACGACAGCCAGCGGCAATATCAAACGTTAAGCAACATCTCAGCAGGAGAGGCGGGGTGCAATGCTCCTGCATGTTACTTAAATTGCGCTTTAAATTAATTTGGCTCTTATATCGTATTTGCTCTTGCCCAATTCACAATTCACTGCACGCTGCTCGAATGTATGCAACGGTTTTTTTTCTCCCCCTCCTTTGCTCACATCAACTGAGAATGCCAGAAGTGAATCAGAACCTAAGGGGGATGGAGCGTAGAGCTGGGCAAACATATGCTCAATAGACTTTAATGATGTGATTTTGTTTGGCTGTCTTTACAGTGGGGTTTTATTGAAATTTTTCAAATAGATTCAGTTGCGCTCAATGGGTGACCCAATAGCAGCAGTATATGGAGTGATTGCAGTTAGATTAAAGTTAGTTGAGTTATAAAGTTGCTTATGACTTTATTTTCAAGTGAGATCTATGCCATTTTATTTGGCCTGGCAAGTCAGTTAAATGCGTATTATGGAAGGAATTTAGCATAATCGTTGCGAGTGCAGCAATAGAAAATTATAATGAAAGTCGTATGCAACTGCTTCAGGAGTCTGCTTCATTCTGATTGCTATATTTTCTTTGATTTATACCAATCTACAGCTGAGCATGAAAAAAGTAAGACTTCATATTTTGTAGATGAAGTTGATTCAACCTTTAAATTGCAGAGCTTTCTTTTTTTTTTTTTGTGTTTATTATTATTAAGTGTAGAAACGATACAATAAAATGTAGTACTTCAGCAAGAAACCTCAATCGAACCTCACTCGAATTATGAGCACTTAAAAGTATATATTATACTGTATACCCTTCGAGTCTTGCAAGGTATTTAGCAGCTACCTCTTGCATTACGTCTCCAACTTTGGGGACCTTGAGATCTTTTTCAATTAACCAAATTGTGATTGTTGTTTATGTAAATTGTTATTGTAATATCTATAGTGTTCTACTGTAAATAATTGTACCTTATACTTGTTAAGCTGCCAATTAGGTAGCAGAAAGCATGTTAAATAAAATAATATAAACCTTTTTACCAAAAAAAAAAAACTGTATACCCATTGTATACCCATTGTTTTGTCAAAGCCTTGACGTTTAAGATGTCTTAGGGGTCTGGCAGGCATTAGACCTCCTACTAGTAGGCATCGATGTCGTAGCAATCTGTCTGTGTATGTGTGTGTATACAATAGGCAGGCAAAGGTTACTGAAAACGTTTTTTTCTAAATTTTGCAGATAACAGAAATGCTTACTGAAATATACCTTTAAAAAAATATATATGTATATGTATATGTATATTTATACTATAATATACCATACATACTATATACTACATAAATCTATAATATTTTTAATTTTTTTTTTTTTTAAGGCATTATGTCATCTCCCTAGTTAAGCAAGCAGTATAGAGTCAATGACAAAAGCTGCAATGAATGTATTATTTTAAATAGTTTATTTTAGTAAGCAGTTGCGCTTTTTGCTGCTGAAAACATAAAGAAAAATATTTTGTTTACAAACTAATATTTCTTTACACAAATTAATAGTTATGCATATATATAAATCAACTAAAAGCTATATTAAATGGCATCAAAGCAAAATGGAACTCCTTCGTTTTACCTATTCAGCAAAATAAAGTCAAAGAACAAAGACGAATCAACTGTACTGCTGTTTTCATGAACGCAGCTGTAGCCAAGGCAACAAATAAATTTGAGGGCGTGGCATTTACAATTAGAAGAGCTTATGGCATCAACAATGCATTGTTTAGGTCAAGACATGCTCCAGCAGATCTTGAGTACTGCTTCTTCTTCTAGTAGACATGCGTGAGCTGAGCGCATTTGCAGCTGCAGTTCCTAGAAGGCACGATTTAATATAATAATAATTGATATAAGTATAACTAATCGCTTTGGATTTGATTTGAATAATATTCCTATGCTGTTGCTTACATAGACACTTCAACCTGGACACTGTGGAAGAACAAATCTCATTCCTTTCGAGTCGTTATATGACCACGCCGCTCGCAAAAAAAGGTGCCAACCTCCAGACCCATCTGAAGGCTAAGAAGACGCCAGCTCGAAAGCCTTCCCACTCCTATTGTAATTTTGTTTAAGCCTACTCTGTATATATGTTTAAATTGTACAATTAATTGTAAACCTGTGATGTTAATTGTGTCATCCAATGGAGATAATGGAGTAGAAAGATTCTCCGGTGTTTCCTACTAAATACAAAAATTAAAAAAAAAAAATTAAAAAAAATGCAGTTGCTGAGCCGTGAGAATAGGCGTCAAAGTAGAGCAAGCACAGAAGAGAGTGAAGACTGAGCGAGCGACACTCTCGCTCTATATCTCTTTCAATGTTGCTTCCATTACTTATCCCAACTCCTAACTTAAGACTTTAAAATAATCCAATTCGAGTTGTAAAGTAGAATTATAATTTATCTGTAGTCTACAGCACAATCCATGAGCGTCATCATTTCGACATTCATCTCTCGTTTGCAATAAATTCATGATTTGCCATTTCATGACTTGCCCCAATGCATTGGGCTTTCGATTATACTTTACCTGCATGCACAGCTGAAAATTTGTACAAGAAATTGTTTCTTTTGCGAAATAAAAATCACATTTCTCACCCATTGAATTTCGTAATATATATTAGCAATTTATCCACTTAAATCGATTAAATTTTTGTGTCTTGAATTTTGTTTGCCTTTTTTTTATGTGTTTTATTTGTTTGTTTGTTTATTTTGCTTGGTTTTGTTTTTGTTTTTCAATATATTGAATTCATTTCAAAGTACACACATAAATGTTGAATGATACATGTTAACTTTACACACACACACACACACACACACATGAATGTGTATGGGCTTGCTCAATTAATTTCTTTTTCATTCTGTTATTTACTTGGCTTTTGCTTCGCTTACCTGTGTGTGTGTGTGCGTGTGTGTGTGTGTGTGTGTGTGTGTGTGTGTGTGTGTGCTTAGGTAAATATCAACTACAATACTTTAATATTCGACAATGCTTACGTTTTCTTTTTTTTTTTTTGTTATTTATTTATTTGCTGTCAGTTTGATTATCTTTCAATCATATTCAATTCTATTTTTCTTTCATTTGTCTGTGCTTTTTTTTTTATTTATTATTTTTTCATATGTATTTCATTACAACATCATAATTTAGCAATAAATATTGTTGATTACGTTTCGCTGTTTATTTTAATATTTTTTATATTTTGTTCTTTCATGGCTTTCTTTTTTTTTTTTTTTTGAGTATTTACAAAGATTTAAGAAAAAAAAATGTTTTTTTTTCGCCGTTTTTTTTTTCTTTTTCTAGCATATGCATATGCTGTATATATATATGTGTGTATATATTGTGAACTCGTATATATGCATTGCAATAGTGTTTATTATTATTATATATAAAATTGTTTTTGCATTTTTTTCTCTTCTTTTTATGCTTTTCATCTATTATTTAATATTTTGCGACACACACAAAGATAATATATTTATATATATATATATATATTTTTAGTGATAAAATGCTTGCTTAAAAAAAAAATATGTATAAAAAAAAATATATGTATTTATATTTAAATATATTAATTCTATTTAACTTGACAATGGTGTGTGTGTGTGTGTGTGTATGTGTGTGTAGGATATGTAATGTTAGTATTGTTGCTGCTGTTGTTGTTGCTGTTGTTGCATTCAACCTACAAAAAAACATGCCACAATCTGCTTGTTCTTCTTCTTCGTATTCCTTTTGCTCTGCAATTGATTTATGCTCAACATACACAAAATACATCAAGCATTTATATATATTTATATCTATATATATGTATGTGTGTATAAGTACTTTTATATATATATATATATATATATATATATATATAATATTTCGAAATACATTGAAATGCCAACAGAAATTAAAGTTTTCGCTTGGCTTTTTTTTTTTGTTAATGTTGTTCTTTTCTTTTTAATTCATAATTTAAGTTTATGTTAAGTTAAAAAAAAATTGTTATATATATTTGTGTTTATATATATATATATATATTTGTTAAGGAAATAAATAAACGGCTCGACGTATCAATTAATGACTAATTTGGTTATGTTTTGTGTCTCAGTTTTTTAAGTACTTTTTTAAAAGAGTGTTTTTTTTTTGTAATTTTTTTTGTAAATTTTCTTTTCGTTTTTTTTTTCATTTTTTTTTTTTTTTTGTTTAGCTCTTTTGTGTTGATTTTTTAACGCGGAAACGGAAGTCAATTTGTCAGCTTTTAGGGCAAAGAAATCTTAGATATGTGTGTGCATGCGTGTGTGTGTGAGTGTGTGTGTGTGTGTGTTTGCCAATTGCTTGCTATGTGCGCGTGTGTGTGTGTGTGTGTGTGTGAATGGGCCTGGCGCACATCAATTTATATGCTAATGGCGCCAGGCAAGTTATTTAAAATACATATGCCACGCCCCCGCGACGCCCCAGCCAACGGCCTGTTAAATGAAGTAAAAAGAAGCGAACAAAAAAAAATAATAATCGCGCAGAAAAATCCAATTTATTTAAATATATATAAATGCGCGCACACATACATACATACATACATACATATATATATATATATATATATATGTGTGTGTGTGTGTGTGCGTACATACATATATAAATTAATATGGCTTCTCATGGCTGCAGCGCGCTCCCACATTGGCTGGCCACGCCCCCTGCCCCTGCCCCTGCCCCTGCCACGCCCACACTTCATTCAGCGCACGTCATGTTGACAAAATTCAGTTAACGCAAAAATCTCATTTAAATATGCATGAAGCCCAAGCCGCAGTCGCGTCCAAGCCGCAATTTAATTTCTCTTTCTCTCTCTCACACACACTCACTCTCTCTCACTCACTCTCGCTTACTTATTTTTTCAAATTTGTTCGTTGTTGTTTTGCATTTAACTTGCTGCAGGACACTTCACGTGGTCTATCTGTATGTGTGCGAAGGAGAGAGAGAGAGAGAGAGAGAGAGGTAGCTGATGTGCATTGTTTTCCGAGTTATGTCTTTTGGCTAATTATGCGGCCCGGGCGGCGCACACACAAATCTCAGCTTAAGAGCGCCACGGCATGTTAACTGTACACAGCTGTCCAACTCAGCTGATCAACATGTCCGGTTGGTCGCTTGCTCCATTTGGCATTATAATATATCATGGTCAGGGCCGACGACTGTGGCAATGGGCCAATGACAAAAGCCCACAGCGAAACATGCAGCCAGAACAAAGTACATGGGACAAAGAGACAGAGTGGCAGAGTGTGAGTGAGAGAGAGAGAATGCGAGCGAGAGTGGGGAAGAAACACAGGTCTCTTGTGCAGAACACGAAAATAAATTCATTAAAGCATTTATCAAGTTCGACACTTGCTGTCATATATCATGTTACATTTTGAGCTGTAACATGTTTAATCCGCGGCCCCACTCAAATGAAAGAGAATACCAAAAATAAAAGCTAAAAAAAAAAAAATAATAACGACAACAAAAACACAATAAATGTAACTGTGTAAATGCAAGCAAAGGGGCAGCGTGCGAGCGACAGGGAGAGGGGGATAGCAGCAGAAGCAGTGACAAAGCCTGGTGGAGGCAGAGGGACAGAGACAGGCACAGAGGCAGTGGTAGTGGCAGGGCCAGGGACCTGAGGTGCGAGCGTGATAGATACAGGGGCAACATATCACTGTTCAGCCTACGAAGCTGCATTCTTTTTTTTTTTTTTTTTTTTTAATTTGTGTAACGTGTTTCGTGTTGTTGTTTGTCTGTCTGTCTGTCTGTTAGTCTGTCAAGTTTGTTGGAATAAGCGCGAGCTGGCTACAGTGAGCACTATCTGCCGTGCAACGCTGTGCATAAGTTTTTACGTGATTGTCTGGAAAAAAAAAGACCTTAAAGAAAATGTTAACAAAACCAAAACCAAAAAAAAAAAAGAGCCGGTTGCAACTCGAACTGAACGCCCTTCGCCACGCCCCTGCCACCTTTGACAAGCATTTAACGTTTCTTCTCTTCTCTTTTTTTATACGATTGCTAACTGATTTCCATGCATAATTCAAATTGAAAATTGAATTCAAATAAATGCATTTTAAATTAATTTTACTGCTGTTGCTGCTGCTGCTGTTGTCTGTGTGTTTATTATTATTTTTATTATTATTATTATCATTATTATTGCGTTTTTTTTTTCCTCACTTGAAACAAATTGTTATGCAAAAGCGCGTGAAAATCAACTAACAAATGGATGCGAATGGATCTGCATAATTAACAGCAAAACTGTTTGCATACATTTTAAAAATACAGATCGAACGGGTTGAAAAAACACGAAAAATAATATCAATAAAACTGCCGTTAAATACAAATAGTAAACCGAAAAACTGTCAGAGATAAAAATTCCAAAAAAAGACTCTACAAAATATATATCAAACAGCAAATATATCGAAAATATAAATCGAGGCAAACGTAAAAACTGCAATGAATGCGATATGCAGAGCAGTGCCCAAAAAATGAGAAAAAAAAAAACGAATTTGCCCTGCAGCTGGCCTCAGGGGTATTCAGCATATGTGCCACAACAAAAAATAGTAGACCGTCAGAATACAAAGCAAGCACAGAAAATTCGCATATGCATTTCTCTTGAATACCCCTAATGCATGCAGTTCTAAGCGAGAGCCTATGCCATTGCTAGATTTCAGCTGCCTCTGCCAGCTTGCCTGCCCGGTCCGTTATTCCGCTCTCACACACACTCTCTCTCTCTCTCTTCAATATGTCAGCGCCTCTTCTCGCCTGCCCAGCCAATGGGTTTGCAATGCATGCTCCCCACTCCTTTTACTCGCGACACGCAGAGTACGCGATGTGCTACACTTTTCGCACTTATTACAAATTTATAACTGTTATTTTATGGCCCTCATAAATGTGTTTGACACACGCACACGCCCTTTAGATTGTAATTAGCATTTGGCATGTTTGTTTTTGTTGGTGCTGGTGTTGGTGTTGCTGTTGTTGTTTGCTTTTGCCTAGTGTTTCGCAGTGTTCGAGTGTCTATAGACTAGAATGCCGCTGAGTAGCTTAACTAGAGGATTTCAGAAGAGTTTTTTTTTTTTTTGTATTTTTTCTTTTGTTCAGATAGATATATTAATTATGGGAAGACTCCGCTTTTTGTCTATAATAAGTATAATGTGGATAGTGTATTTTGTATGGATGTGTTTGTGTGTGTGTGTGTGTGTATGTGAGTGAAGAGAGGAGGGGATTAATTAAAACATGATGCCGAAAAAGGTCAGAAACTTGAGTAAACTGTACAATTTATACAAAAACCGATACCTAGCCAAGTGTATGAAATTGAAATCCGCTCTGACATATTCCGTTTCCGGTTCGATTCAACTGCATTTACGAGCACGCCGTTGGAAGCGCTTCATGCGCAACGACCACTCGTCCTTCCACTCCAATACCACAGAACTGGGTCCAATTGCCAGATAGCCCGGCGCTGCTTCCGAGTCACGTCCAAGTATTAGATACGATCTGCAATAGAGTTCAAGCAAGACACGAAAATAGATATCAAAGTCAACAAATCATGCAATAAGCAATGCACATAAATTATCATTAGTTCAGTTTAGAGAGCTACTTACTTGTTCAACTTGATCTTGGGGCACTGACACTCGATACTCTTGCGCGGCACCAGCAGCATCATATTGCCTCGTCCCAGCAACGAACTGGTTGTGCCCGACATGGGGTTACGCTTGAAAATCGTCTGTATGTTTATCTCGTACTTGTAAATCTCGTTCTGGCGCTCAATTGAGAACTTCTCGGTGCTAATGTCCTGGGAGGCGCGATCATGTCCAATTACCTTGGCCAATAGAGCTGCAATCGAGTTGAGTGTGAGTCACGCTGTGTCATATAGAGCGCGTATTACGCATACGTACCATAGTCCTCCATGCAAAACTTGTTCAGATTGAGTTTCTTCGGGCTGGCCTTGCACTTGCCGCAATCTACATGTGTGTGTGGAGAGAGTTTATGGAATGTTTATTAATTTTGGGGCATTCTATATCTATGTGTACATATGTGGAGAGTTTATTTATTATTATATTTTTACTTTATTCCTAACTTTTCAGCAACTAGTCATTACAAATCACGTTTTGATTGTTACTCTCCACCACTCTTATTAATCCTTACCTAAGCAGTCGCTCAATAGTTACGTTATATATGCAACTCTCCACTATGCACTGACAACTCTCCACGGGTCAAGAGCTATAAGGTACTTGTGGCAATTAATAAGAGACTCTGTTTGTTGAATGTTTTTATTACTGACAACTCTCCACGACATTTTATTTCCAACTCTCCACAAGTAATTGTAACAAGTTTCCTATTGCTCGTTGACCTGCGCTTAATTCGCAAACTATACATTTTATAACCCAACAGCTCCAACAACTTTTAAATTGCTACTCTCCACTCTACACTCACAACTCTCCGCAAGCAATTCACTGGAACTCCACAATTTCTTTTAATTGGCAATTTCATTCGCCAGCTATCTATGTAGTAACTCAATAGCTCAAGTTACTTATTGCTCGAAACTCTCCACTATACACACACAACTCTCCACTAGTAATACAGCGAAATTCTCTATTACTCTTCATTTAAAATGATGTTTGCCAGTTTTCCATGTAGTAAATCCACGCTTTACTTGCCAACCCCCATGAATCTATACACTCACAACTCTCCACAAGTAGCCTAACATAAGTCTCTCAAAACTCAACTAGTCAGTCATTCTCAGTCTCTAATAACACACAACTCTCCACTATTTGCTTATAGCAACTCTCACTGTACTCTCCACATATTCACAATTCTACACAACTAACTCATCTGAGTCTTATCTCTCACAAGTCTGTCTACATTCTTTGCTAAAAACTCTACATAATGCTCGTTTCTTGTCGGGTCTCACTCTACACTCTACACTTATGTAACTCTACTAGTTACTCTCCACTCGTTTCACTTTTGCACTTACACTTTTTCATTTCCTCAGCCTGAGAGCCGCCGCCATCTTTGTAGTCGCCTGTTCCACTGCCGCCGCCAGCGCTTTCCGCTTGAATCATATTCGCATTTGTGGGCACCTCTGTTAATACGCCGCAAAAAAAAAATAAAAAACATTAATAACAAGGCCAGAGAGAGGGAGAGCGAGAGAGAGAGTGAGGGAGTGAGGAAGTGAGTGAACTAGACACTTACTTATGCAGGGCGCCACATGAGAGCGCGTCTGTTGATAGCCGCGTGCACAGCGATTGCAAGTGAGGCCAGTGACGCCCTCCTTGCAGGGACACTGACCACTCAGATGATTGCACGTCTTGCCGGTAGAGCCCACGGGATGACAGTCACAGCCTATGAAGGCAAGAAGAGGGAGAGAGTGGGAGAGAGTGGGAGAAAGCGAGATAGTTAGAGTCATCATTAGAGAGACATCTGTGCCGTGTGACAGTTAACTAGACCGCTGATTGATGGCCAAACAGCTGCTACTTACGTTTGCACACTTTACGATGATTGGGTGGCTTGGTGGCATCCCGATAGTAGCCCTCGCGACAATAGTGACAATACCTTCCGGTCGTATCATGCTGACAATTATAGCAAACGCCACCAGACACGCGTCCGGACAACTTGTACAGCTCGAGATTGAAGCGACAGCGACGAGCGTGTCCATTGCACTGGCACACTGAAAGCGTAAACAGAGACAGAGAGAGAAATAGACAATAAGTTGAGGTAATGTATGGGACACTTAAAGTATAATTTAATTATATATATTATATTGCCATAAATCTTATCAAGTAAAAAGTGCTCGACTTTTAGATACCCTAAACGTCAGTTCGGATACGTAAAGTCTTTATTGTAAGAATATAATTTATAATATAATATATAATATAATAATATTCGTTAAATAAGCTAAGAAGGCTCTAATAATCAGAGTTGGATAACAACTTTAATCGATTTCATGAAAAATATATATATATCATGTATGTATATATAAGATAAGTTAAGATTTGTGCGCATTATAGAAGAATTTAACTCTAATTTCTTCTACTAAGGCATAGGTAGACGAGGACGGACTGCCAGTTAGACGAACGAACAGACGGATGCATGGATTAACGGACGGACGAATAGATAGACGAACAATCATTTGGATAGATTAACGGACGGATGAACAGAAGAATAGGTAGACCAACGGACGGACAGACGGTCAGATGAACGGATGGATGGCTGGAAGGTCGACCGACAGAAGAATGAATATAACGGACGGATGGATAGACAATGGATGAACGGAAGGACGCACGCATTGATATACCAACGGACTGACAAACTGAATAATAAATTGATGGACGGTCAAACGTACAGACGAAAAGGCAGCTAGAAACAAGAACAGACGAAGCTACATTCAAAATTCAAGATTCTTATACTAAGAAGTCATAAGATAAGATTTGAGTAAGCCTCGCTGCAGGCGTAACATAATACGGCAATTGAATCCAGAGAGCAATTGTATAAGAAGCTTAGATTAAGCATTTATTCAGTAAATAAAGCAGCTTAATAATACAAAATAATATATATAATATTATACAAATACAATAATACAATTCCTTTATAAATTACAATATTTTGTACATTTAATTATTTATATTAGACAATTAGTTTCGGGTGCAAAAGGCAATCAATTAAACAACTTTCACAAGTTGAAAGCTAATTAAATTAAGTTGCATAAATGTTTTTCATTAAGACATTGCCACATCTTAAAGTTGAGTGTTTTGTTTCTATTTGAAACGCTCATAAATGTATAATTCATTTATTCATCTTTAAGATTGTATCGCTCGCTTAAGCTCTTTATGTCTGAGTCCCTCCTGCTGGCCCCCAATCTCAGCCCCTTGGCTCCAGCACAACTCAAACCTAATCATTTAATGGCAGTCGCTTCTCGCCTCGCACATTTCATAAATAATTAATAATCAAAGATATTTTTTACGTGCTTTACTTATATTCCAGTCAGGGGCAGCCACGCCCCTCACGCCGCCCTGCGACTGTTTGGATATGATTGATTGTTGGTTTGGCTGTGTGTGCCGTTGATTGATGAAACTGCAAACAAACTACAATGCCAAAGGTATGGAGAGTGCTGTGGTGGGAGGGGGAAGCGGGGAGCGGGGTATGGCGGGGCACCTGTACTTTTATCGATTTCATTGCCCAGCAGCTAGCTGACCGAGTCCGAGTCCGAGCGTGTGTGTGTGTGTGCCTGGATGGAGCTAAAACTTAAGCATCAGCGTCAGCGTAATGCCGGTTTAATTAGTTGGCCAATATCATAAAATAATTTTAGCCAACTAATTGGCAGCACTTGACTGCAATTTATGTGCCACAGCGTGCTACACGGCTCCAGCTACAGCTACAGCTACAGCTACAGCTGCCTCACGGCATTAAGCGTGATTTATACCAGACCCAACTCGTACTCATATATATATATATATATATATATATAAATATATAGGTCTGTGTGTGCGAGCAGACGAAGCGAAGAGGTACGCGTGCAGAGCTTTATCTCTAGTATGGTTACGTATGGGTCTGTTGCCCACGCAGTTCGACTTTGACTTGCACACGCATGAGCGCCTGCTTTGTGATGAAACGACCGAGGAGCAGGAGGTGCAGGAGGTGCAGTAGGAGGAGAAGACGAGGTTAGCGGGTCTCTGCCAGCTGGAGAACAACACAAAATATGTCCCTTGCCTGTACTCTGACTCCCAGCTATAACTACAGCCATCTACAGCGACTCCATCTACAGCCATCCAGAGCAGCTCCGGAGCTCTGTCTGTGACTCTTACGGCTTACGGCTGGTGCGACTATTGTGATGGCTGTTGCTTCATATTTTTCATATCTTATGTCTGCATCATCGAACGAAGCTGACAACAATGGAGACGCAGTCCGGCAAGCCGCTGAGGCGGGGGCAGTGGCGGGGGGCAGTGGCAAAGCGCGGGCGGCCGTTCGCTTATTTGGCAAATAACAACAATGGACAATGCGGCAGGCATTGCCTCAACGTTTACTTTATCCTGGCAGCATATATCCAAATCTCCCTCTCTCATTCTCTCTCTCTCTCTTTTATATGGCAGTCATTCGTCAATGATGCTGTCCTCTCCCTCCCTCTCCCACTCTCTTTATCTGTCGCTTCGATCCCCTTCTCGTCGCTTCCCAAATTAAAATGACTTTTTATTTCGACTTGACACTCGGCATGCTGTTATATCAGCTATCAGAGCTGAGTTGGCTGGCAAACGAGTTAACCGCCAAATGAATCGCATCGAGAGCTAACTAAGTTATATCATTTCGAAAGAAAATGTGAAAGTTGCAACGAGACACTGGAGAAATTATAGCACAGTGCAAAGAAGTCGAGAAGAGTTCGATTGCGACAAGAATTTCATTAAAAATGGATTTCTGAAATATTTTCAATTGATTATTTCAAATTCTTTCAGAAATGTTATAAGAAAAAATGTCAATAAAATTAAAAATACATTTTGTTTATGTAATAAAAATATTCATTGAATATTTTTGATATATTTTTATATATTAATGTATTATTTTTGATATATTAGCATTTTGTCCTTTATTTAAAAAAAAAAAAAAATATATATATATATATATATATATATATATATATATATATATTTTAATATATAATTTTATTTAATTTAATATATAATTTAAACATTTTTTAATAAACATTCTCTTTAAAAGTAAATTTCTTTATAAAAAAAATTGTTTTAAAATAATAAAAATAAAATAATAAACAAAAATAAGCAAACAATTATAGGAAATATAAAAATTTTAATACAATTTTATTTAAAAATTAAAAAAAAAAATGTATATATATAAATTATTTACAAAAGTTTGTTAAGAATATTATTATTTCAAATTTTTCAATTTTGCAAGGATTTCAAAAATATATCAATATAACACATTTTATGTTTAATAGATTAAAATAATATAATAATAAAAAAAAAACAAATGTTAAATAATTTTAATTTATATTTGCAAAGTTTCATTTTTCGAAACTGATATGAATGAAATGTATTAAATGTTTATTTTCAATTTAAATTTGTATTAAATGTTTATTTTCAATTTAAATTTGACTTTTTTTTAGTGAGAAATTCATATATATATATATTTTTTTTTTTCTTTTTTTTTTAAGTATTACTTATATTTTTTTATAATTTATTTTAATAATATTTGACTTTAGCTGTTTAATTATATTTTCCTTTTATTTTTGAATTTCTCACTAAAAAAAAGTCAAATTTTATTTGAAAATAATCCAAATTGATTAAAATTGTGTTTTTCGTTTTATGTATAATAAAGTTTTCTTTTTTAGCTGCATTGCAAGGCTTTTGAGCAGCGATGAGACTCTGCGATAGAGACTTAGTGGCCATAAGACGGCCGTGATGACACAGTCACAGTTATTGGCATTGAGACACGCATTGTAAATGAGCTGATTTTGCGAGCAGCAATAAGCCAACTTGAGCTGCTGCCACATAAATACCAAGCACATGCAGCAGGAGGCGCTGGCAAGCAGAGCAACTGGGCTGATGAGCTAAGCAGCTGAATGTTGTATTAGATAGAGGAAGCACACACACACAGATCGAAAGAGAGAAATTCCAATGAAAAGACAATTGGAAAATAAAAGCCAAATAGTCGACAAAAAAAAAAAAGCCAAATGAAATTATGTGACGCTCTCGATGATTAGCTAAAGTAGCGCATAAATTGTTTTTCTGGGTTGGGTTGGGATTAAGCGAAGCATGTCGAGCACTATAGACTACATTAAAACATGCTCGGCTGTGGCTTTTAATATGTGGCACACAAAACGATCTGTCCATCTCTCTCACTCTCTCTCTCTATAGAAATCGAGGCACTCAATCAGCCTAATTGGAAACAATAAAACGCATTTTAACGCGAAATTTTCTTTACAGCTCATTTGATTTTCAACGCACAGCAGAGGAGTGCGGAGCAGAGCACACACATTGCCCCATTACTCATCCATATAGTCAAGCAACCACTCATCGATGCATTCAATTGTATGGCATCCCAAAAGAAATGAGAATAAGGCAGCTGAGGAAAGAAGAAAAGTTATTGCCCAGGCTGGGGCTGAGCGAAAAGTTCGACAGATCATTGCCGAAAGATTTTACATTTTGCATTTTGTGGCATTTCGGCCCCCCAATCCACTCTTGCAACAGACAAGCCCCCAAAAAATAAAACAGCATCTACTCCGCCCATAGCAAAAATAAAGATAAACAACAACAACAAAAAAAACTCACATTTCGCATCTGGCAGGCAATTTTTTGATATACGACTTTCGTGGCGAAAACAAACAAATTTGCAGGCGGTCGAGAAAGAAAAGTTCATAATTTTGCTGGCTTTTTAATTAAATGCCAAAGCAGCGAGCGAGTGCAAAACACATGCAAAGGCAAAAAGAAAAGTGCGAATGGAAAAGCACACAGGCATACAAGCAGCGAAGAAGAAGCAAACATGTGAAAATCATTTGGCACCATGCGAATGAGTGCGAGTGCGCGTTGCCATAGAGCGAGCAGAGACCGTGGGACTAGTGCATCGACAGCTAGCGCTAGATAAGCCCGGGAGAGAGTGGTGGAAGAGACGTGAAAGGGGGCAGCAGCAGGAGAAGGAGGAGCAGGAGGAGTAGCAGGAAACGGGACCTGGCTCTTGCGAGTTATGCGACCGTTTGCAAAACAACAAATTATGGGCCAAACAAGCCGCGGCCCAAAGCGGCTGGCCATCATCTCTCCTGCCCCCTCCCTCTCCCGCTCTCCCTCTCACACACACTCTCTATAAAGTGGCTACAAAATGTCTACATTTTTATTTCATTTTCACATTTTCGTTAGTTTCTGCCAGAAGGCGGCACAGACTCCAAATGTCGAAACTACATGCCAATAGACATGCTGAAGCGCGTATATATACTCCATATAGATGCATATATATATATATATAGCATTTGAAGTGATCGTAGCGCATACAGGCGCCAAGGCCTTAAATAGATGGGCAGCAGCTCAATTTATGCACAATCAGGGCAAAACAGATGTCAAAACAAAGATTTCCTTAGCTTCAGTTCAAAAATTGAAGAAATAGCTTAAGAACTTTATTATAGAGGCGCTGTAAGATTGCCTAGATAAAATGATATGCATAGAGTCGAAAACGGCAAAGAGTCTGTTGTGAATGGGAGCATATGAGAGTTCTTCTATAGTATAAAAGGTTCTTTAATGTATAAATAATATAAAGAAACTTAGACTCTTTGATATTTAAAATATATCTGTATATTGACAATATTTCAAGTATTTCGAAGACTAGCAGATATCCATAGGATATATATATATATATATATATATATATATATATATATATATTTTAGCCCATCATCATGTTGTCCATTCGATAACTCAAACATTCCTAAAACCTATCTAATTAAGTTGGGTGCGCCCGACTAGAAGATTCCCGGAAGCAGCTGCCCACATTCTAGGCTTATGCTATTCCCACACCATATATCCATTTAATACAATATTAAGAAAGTGACTGACTAGCAGATATCCTGTTATCCTGTTATATCCTATTACTTTTTGCGTGTATTTTGGGACACCCTGTATACATCAATATATCGTATTCTTTAGTCAAATAGGAGCTGGGAGAGCTCATCTGCTTCAGCTCATATTCGTTCGAGATAGATTTTAGACAAATACACTTGGATTCAATGAAATAATATATTTAATACAATTTTGTATAATTTAGGAACAATAGATCTAAACTCAATCTCGTCCGAATATAAACTGAATAGAATCAGCTCCGTACGTTGTATTCTCCTCTCATGCCTGATAGGAGAATCCAGCCGACTACATATAAAGTTATATAAGTTGAGCAGTTTCATAGCATTCCAGCGAATAACTCACTTAACTTATATAAACATGTGTATATATAATACAAATACAGGCTACTATATGTATATGTATCGTATAAGGCAAGTGAAACCATGCAGACCTCAAGTATATATATATATTTATATATCGATGAATATATATACTCATAATATAACAAGATATAGCTAAATGCCTTTACTACATATCCATTAGCTAACTATTATTGCCTATAATATTTATTTTTATATATTATTTATATTTTATATTATATATATATATATATGTATATTCACTATCTTCAGTCTCTGCTTAACTAGCTTGCCATTTACAGGGTATTCAAGTGCCTTGCATTTCTATTGCACTTTCGTTTACATACATACATATATATTATAGCTTAGCGAGGGCGTTTTATCGAATGGGCGCGCCAGCAACATAATTTTCACTCTTTTCATTTTACACTCACGCCATAATTTGCAGCAACACCTACGCACACACACACACACACGCACACTCGCACAATACATTTTTGGCTCTCCCTTTTCGTGGGGCAGCCTTTGCCTTTGCCTTTGCCTTTGCCTTTGCCTTTGCCATTGCGCCAAGTTCGATTTTTGCTATCGCACAACAGCAAATTCGCTGTGCTTGGCATAAAATGTGCTTTGGGCCCGGGACGCATCCTGGCATTCAGCAGCTACACAGCAGCTCCATTCCAGCTCCATTCCAGCTACAGATTTGTGCTTAGACATTTTATGCCACAGCCGTCCAGCCATTCACACACTGCTTCCCCTTCCAACAGCCTTTGGCGGCTGTCAGCAGCTTTGCCTTTTGGGTCCTCTCACTTCATCTCTAAGACGCTGTCTGGCTGCCCGCCCAAACGTCCAATTGTCCCTTGTGTCTGTCTTGCTGTCTTTTATTATTATTATTTTTATGTACTCGCATTTTTATTTGCGTGGTTTGTGTATTTTACAATTTGATGTGATTTGAATTTTCAATGATGCCCCAAGTTCGGGGCGATTGAGAGATTGTGAGAAGCCAAATCAAGAGAATTTCGTAAACCAACAAGTAAGAAAGCTGTAGTCGAGACTGCTCGACTACGAAATCCCCTGAGCCCTTCTTCGAACGAATCATATTCCAAGAATGTTTCCTTTCGATTCTCTACGCGTAAGAAACTATACATGCAAAAACACGAACACACACACGCTTGTAAGCATGTATGTGTGTGAGCAATGCAGGCGGCTTGCTGTCTCGCTGCCTTTGTTGCTGCGCCACATGGGTTTTGATGAGAAAACTTTGATGATTAATAATTCTGTTTCTAGATGGACAATCGTATTGATTTCTTCAGATTATGATTATGATATTCATATCTACATGCTAAACCAAACAGCATGTCTCTAGTATTTGAAATGCATTTTTTTCACATTTGGGGGGTGGTGGGGCGAAATGGGGACCGGAATCCCAAATCTGACAAAAACCGAAATTGTATTAAATTAGTATCTATATATATGCAGAAGACTTGGACACTCTAACTCTAAAGATGAATTAGCTAGAATTTTATAAATGGTCCCCGATAAATTCATTTATCGATAACTTAGCAAATATACAAGTTATCGAATTTCTGAAACAAACTCGTACTGCGCGTGCAATATACGAACCTAACACAAAAAGAATGAACTCTCTAGCTTTTGTATCTTCGGAAATCGACGCGTTCATACATACGGACGGACGGACGGACGGACGGACGGACGGACGGACGGACGGACGGACAGACGGACATGGCTATATCAACTTTTCTCGTCACCCTGATCAAGAATATATATACTTTATGGGGTCTGCCACGCCTCCTTCTGCCTGTTACATACTTTTAACAAAACCATTATACCCTGATTTCCCATTTTCAATGGACTCAGGGTATAAAAATGGGAAAAGAATCAACTGATGCGTAAAGCGCGTCGTCATTTCGAACCCAAAAAAAAAACATATATATATATATATATGTATATATAGTAGATGACGATGACAACGTCGCTGCCAGGGGCGTGGCACACAGACCCAACATCGATATGTCTTTTGGCCAATGATTTCGAATGTGTTGCCATGCATAATTTTATTTATTTTTCAATTTGGCTGCCACCTCTCGGCACTACTCCCACTCCCCCCTCTTTCCACGCCCCTCTCTCTCTCTCTCTCTCTATCTCGCTCTCTGTGTCCTTAAGCACTTAGCTTGCTTATGAGCTAAGGCTGTTATGATAGCACATTTGCCCCTGCCACTGCCACAGTCTCCCCCTCTGTCGCATCCCCAGCTATACACACACACACACACACACACACACGCAATGCCATGTGCTGACAATTTGCTGTCGAAGTCTTGCAGCTCGCTGCGTGCCTCTTCTCTGCCGCTTCTCTGCCTGCATTTTTGCGCTGGCCGCTTCAATTTTTGGCTTGCCAAAATATTTGTCGCTCGACTGGCATCCAAATTTCCTTCCCGTCTTTTATTTTTTTTTTTTATTTTTTTTTTATATTTAGCTGCGAGTGCAACTGTCGCTATAGAGAAACATTTTAGACACTCTCTGTATGAAATACATACATTACAATACATTTCTTCTGACAAGTTTTGAGGCCTTGCACTTCATTTATTTAAATTATTCATAAATGTTTTTTTTTTATATACATATAATTTGATTAAAATCTATTCTTTTAAATAAATTTTTTTTTGTATTTTATATTTTTATAAATTTTTTTATTTAGTTTTATATATTAATTTATAAATATTTAGATATTTATTATATATTTTAGTATTTAATTAAGTATTTTTGTTAAATAAGTAAACAAAAATTATATAAACAAATAATTAATAAAATTAAAAATAAATACACTTTTTTCATATTAAAAAGTGTTTTTTTAATTAATTTTTTATTTATTTATTTTTTATTTATTCTCTTTAATATTTATTTTTTTATTAAATTAAACTTATTTTATTTAAATTGATTGATTTTTCATTTATTGATGTATATTATGTATATTATTTATATATTTATTTATTTATTTACTTATTTATTTATTTATTTATTTATTTATTTATTTATTTTTGTTTTATTATTATTTTTTATTTTATTTATTTATTTATTTATCTATTTATTTATTTATTTAATTTTTATTTTTTTTATTTTTATTAATTTATTTATTTATTTATTTATTAATCTATTTATCTATTTATCTATTTTTTTTTTATTTACTTATATATTTATTTACTTGTTTTTTAATTTATTTTATATTATTATTTTTTTATTTATTTATTTATTTATTTACTAATTGATTTATTTGTTTATTCCATACAATTTGCGTTGCATTGCGTTTCTTTAGATATTTTCCCGGATAGATTCCCATTTCTTAATTTGGTTTTCTCATTTCTTATTTTCACTTCGATCATGCCCATGTTGCTTATAGCCAGGCCTCACTGTATCTCTATGCTGCACATGGATATCTCTTTTGGACAACTTTTGATTTGGCAACATTAATTTCATTCAATGAACTTTTCCCCAATGATGCACGCGTGTGGGCGTATTCGGAGAAGTTGTTTGTTTGCAGTTCATATATAATTTACGTGTTGTTGTTGTTGTTGTTGTTTTTGCTGTTGTTGTTGTTGTTGGCAATCGCAATTGACACCCCCACAAAATGTGTTGACGACTTTTGACGCCAACACGCGAATTTGGCAAACAAATTACCCAAAATGCATCGAGCCAAATTGCTGGCAAATCGATGCCAAATCGGAACTAAACCAACTCGATGTTGGTTGTTGTTGTTGTTGTTGTTGCTTATGGCATATAGTGTTGTGCTGTGCATAGATAGCGCATGTATTTGGGCGTTGATAATTGAATTGAAAAGTTTTGGCATGCCAATTGATGGGGCAGCCACAAGATGAAGAAGAAGTAGGAAAAAAAGCTATATACAGTTAAGGCGGCATAATTTGCAGATTGTGCAATAGACAGACAGACAAAGAGAGAGAGAGGGATAGAAACTGGTAAATGTAAACTGGAAATTGGAAAAGCGCTAGCAAATTAATGGCCAAAAGAGTGCACAGAGAGAAAAAAAAAAACGCAAAACAAAGCGAAAAACGAAACAGAAAACTCTTTAAGCCAAGAATGCTAAGCAAAACCATAATAATAAAAGAGATAAATCAGCCTTAAGTTCTCAAGTTGCTCCAAGTAACGCAATTGCAATTCAGTTACACGACTCTCGCCATATACACTGCCCCATTCGTATACAGTGGCTGCCGTATGTATGTACAGTGGCTCACAGCTTATTTGATACACTTCAATTTTCAAACTTTCTCCTGCTGCAATTCAAAAACTATAAATGATATCGGAAAACTTTAAGAGGTCAATTTCTAGTTTTCCAAAACAAAACATTTTATTTGAAAAGTGAGTTCAACAGCAAAAAAAAATACAAAAATAAAATAAAATAATATCACAAAATTTCTTCACAGCTTATTTGATACAGTGTTAGTAAAATGCATATATTTTAGGTTAGTTATTATTTTAATATTTTGTGTGCTTTCCCTTAGCTTCAATAGCAGCCTTAAGACTATTTGGCATTGAATTTACGAGCTTTTTGGTGCAGCTTGAGGTAATTTTTGCCCATTGCTCCATCAAGGCATTCTAAATCTAAATCTAGTATTTTAAATATACATCTGGAGGACTGCATTGAAAGTCTATCGAAATATCATCGACTTTCGATATTTTAGACGAGTAGAGGTTAAAAAATTGCACTGTATCAAATAAGCTGTGAGCCACTGTATGTATGTATGCTCACAGCCTGGCAATGGCTATGCGAGCAGCGCTCAACATTTGTTTGCAGTGTAAGGGCATTTAAGGCGTCGTGTCGTTTAGTTTGAACATGCCTCGTTTTATTATAGCCACATACATTAGCATTGCCTCTTGTGGCAATGTCACTTTGACTGCAACTGCAACGGCGACGACGACGACGAAGGCGACGGCGACGGCGACGGCGAACTCGACTTACAGCGCATTTTCATAAGACATAAATTCTGCGATTTAGCTAAATGCGCTCTACGGACTTTGCCTGGGTAATTTGTGGCATGCCAGCCACGCAGCAGGAGAGAGTGAGAGAGGGAGACAGAGAGAGTGGGAGAGAATGAGTGAGAAAGAAAAAACTGCATTGGCATTAAATTACGCTCGCACATGAAGGCGAGACAGAGTTTTGGAAGCGCTCCCAGACAAGGCGACGCGACAAGAGCTCATATTGAAGAGAAAGAGAAGGAGAGAGAGTGAAAAAGACAGAGAGCGAGAGAGAGAGAGTGAGGGAGGAGAGACAGCGAGAGCTAGACACGCTTCTCTTTTATTACAGCCTGGTTAAGCGCTTTTAATGGAACATTTTCTACGCAAATTGCATTAATTTTACGTCAAAGTTGGCCAAAAAGAAAAGGAAATGAATAAGTCGAAAAGAGCTAGGGCAGCTAGAGGGTGAAAGGGATGCAATCGTAACTCTCTGCTGCATAGAGCATAAATTGCAATGTCTATGTCAACGATGATTGAACGATTTATGAGCCGCCGCAGCAACTGCAACTGCATTGGCAACTGCATTGGCAGGAGGAGCTGAGCTGGCCCAACTCACCTCAACTCAACCAGTTTTCGATGCAATGAATGCAAAGGCAATGCAATTAAACGCATCGGCATCATTGAGACTCAAGGCAATTCGCGCTAGCCCTGCCAATCGTCTATAATGAAAATCTAGCCACAAAACAGGTCAAGGTACTTAAAGATCTATACCTTCGGCAATATAGATTGGCGCACCTGACTTGATCAACCATTTCAATTTGTGGAGAAATCACATTTACACGTTTTACTATCAATTCAAATAATAAAAAGAAGAAAATGTCGCCACAGCGAACATCTTTAGGCGAAAAATCACTCAAATCGAGGCGAGTCGAGTCAAATCTAGTCGAAACTAATCTATTTAATCACACTTAAGTTAACTGTTAATGGAAAACAAGATTATTTTCATTTTACACGAGCTTAATGCAAATTATTTTTAGGCGGAGGGAAAGAGAGAGAGAGAGAGAGAGAGAGGCAGAGACTTATATAGCGAGAGAGAAAAATAAAGATATAGACAGAGGCAGATACATTTAGACTTTAGAAGGAACTGAGGGAGAAGTAGAGAAGGAAAGAGAGAGAGAGAGAGAGAGAGAGAGAGAGAGAGAGATAAAGAGAGAGAGATAAAGAGAGAGAGAGAGAGAGAGAGATAAAGAGAGAGAGATAAAGAGAGAAAGAGATACATGCAGACAAAGAGAGAGAGAGTGTGAGATAGACAGACACTGAGAGATATAGAGAAAAGTAGAGAAGGAAAGAGAGAGACAGAAAAAGATAACGAGAAAGAGAGAGAGAGAGAGAGAGAAAGAGAAAGGGATATATGCATATAAAGAGAGAGAGTGAGATAGACACTGATCGAGAGAAAGAGAGAGATTTAGGGGGAGGGAAACAGATATAGACTAAGAGCATGATGAACTGTAAATAGAAGAAGAGAAACACCTAGATAATGTCTGGGAGAGAGCGAAGGGGAGACGTGGAGAAAGAAGAAAGAATGAAAGCGAAAGAAGAGATATAGAGGAAAAAGTAGCTGAAGAAGAAGAAGAAGAAAAAGAAAGTGTGATATAGAGAGGGAGCGAGATAGAGAAAGAGATGCTGAGAGAGATAGAGACAGAGAAATACTGATAGAGAGTGAGGGAAAGTTAGTGAGTGAGATAGAGATAGGAAGAGATAGGACAGAGGAAAAGAGAAATACATATGTAGAGCAAAAAGAACATAGAGAAGGAGATAGATAATGTTTTAGATACGCAAAGGGATGCATGAAGCAAGAAAACGAGACATAGAGAAAGAAATAAAGAGAGAGATAGAGAGAGAGAGAGAGAGAGAGATAAAAAAACAGAGAGAAAGAGTGAGAGATAGAGGTGGAGATATAGGGAGATGGAGACATAGGGCATTAGACATTATTATTTGCCATAATTAATTTATGAATATTATATATGCATATATACACGTTTTATACATAATTTGTATAATTTGCCATAATTAATAATCAATTTTATGGCAAAAAATATATAAATGAAATAGCATTTTTTTTATAATTTTCAATTCACTTGTTACATTTAAATTATTTTATTATTATTTTGATTATATTATTATTAAAAGTTATAATAATTCACGATTTTATGAGGGAGAACTGTATATATGTAGCTCTAAGACAATTCTCCTGCGCAATCTTTAAGTTAAATATAATTAAATTATTTGTTATTCAGCTTAAGTAAAGCAAATGATTTAATTACATTTGAGTGAATGTGAGAAACTTAAGCTGCTTAGCTTGAAAGCTGTTAAAAATAAAGCTGCTATAAATGCCCGAAAAATATGCTTGAAATGAATATGAGAAGAATATGAGAAGCAAACATATATTTCAAATATCAATTTTCATTTATTTATATGAAATAAATATTGCACAAAATTAGAGAAAAATCTTTGCATTGCAAAACGATTGAAGCAATGCTGCAAAAACTCGAATTCTATAAACTTGCACTAAAGTAACTGTAAAAAAAAAAAATAAATAAAAAAACAAACATAAATGTTGTATTTCATGCAGAAATAGCTCGTATTGTCTTTGCATATGCATATATAGCAGACAAACACAGTTATAGACAAAAGTAATGGCACACACACACACACACACACATACACATAAGAGTAAATAACGAAGAGATTTGTATATTTTGTCGAACAATTTTGCGTGTTGCGAAAAATGCAAAGCCAAATGCAAGCGAATGCAAAACTAAAAGCTCTAGCTCTCTCTCTCTCTCTCTCTCTCTCTCTCTCTCTGTGTGTGTGTGTGTGTGTTAAGCGGCAAACAAAAGCTGCTAGAAAACATAGAAAATCCCTTTGGGCAACAAAGTAGAGAGAGAGAGAGCGAGAGAACGAGAGAGACACTTTTAGCACTTGCCATTTGCTGCACAGCTGACAAAGGCAGAACCGTTATATGGGGCCAAGTACTTATCTCTATATATATATGTGTGTGTGTGTGTGTGTGTGTGTGTGTGTGTGCGTGTGTGCATCTCATATGCAGCTCTATGTGTAGGTGTTCGAGCAAACGGCGGCATCCTTTGGCTGGATTTAGATTTGTCAGTGCAGCAGCAGCTGCTTGCAATTGTCACGCCAGCCACACTCTATAACCCAGAAACATAAATATTGCAACAGGAGTGGGGGGTGGGGGGCTGGGGAGGTGCTATGACCTGAGGCTTGGCATAATGCATAATGTCATACATAAGCCAGAAGCTGACGCACAGTAAATTCAAGCTGAGCCGTTAGCCAGGCTAACCAATTAGAATGTTGCGCATACGCCACGTGCAAACACACTACACTTGGGTAGCTCATGAGTGAGCGTGAGCTAAAATGTATGGCTTACTGAACTGAGCCACTGAGCTAGTTCCTTCAATATGGCTCACTTTGGCTCACTTGATCACTTTTTACTATAATACATCCCAATGAACGGATCTCAAAGAATGCCTTTTTTATACCCTGAACCCATTGAAAATGGAAATTCAGGATATAATGGTTTTGTGAAAATGTTTGTAACAGGCAGAAGGAGACGTCGCAGACCCTATAAAGTATATATATTCTTGATCAGCATAAAAAAATAAGTTTATTGAGCCCTGTCCGTCTGTCCGTCCGTCCGTCCGTCCGTATGAACGTCGAGATTTCGGAAACTACAAAAGCTAGAGAGCTGAAACTTCACATGAACACTGGTATGTTACCTACGCAATACGAGTTTATTTTGTTTTTTCGATAAGTCATCCCATTTCCAAATTATCGATAAAAAATCGAAAATTCGTTTCAATTTTTTAGGTTTTTTGGGTATAATTTCTACACTGTTTTAGCTAGAGACTTCGACTTTATATATTTAGTTAGATATTATGATACGCAGATTTTGTAGTTTTCAGATTTTAAATGCCACGCCCCCTTCGCCTTTAATTTGAAAAAAAAAAACTCATTTCAAATACTAGAGACTTGCAATTTTGCAAATGGATAGATTTAGATACTCTTAATCTACTCTGTAAATTGCATGAAGACCGTCCATCTAGAAATTTAGTTATAAGCGTCCAAAGTTCAGCCCAACCCACCCCCCAGCTAAGGCAGCAACTGCGAAGAAGAAGAGCAATAATTTTGTTGCAGGGTTCAGGGTATCTCGTAGTCGAGCCGTCTCGACTAGAGCCTTCTTACTTGTTTTATTTATTTTTTGATGTATTTTTTATGTTTTTTTTTTTTTTTTTTTTTTTGTATTTATTAATTTTTTTTTTAGTTTTGATATATGCCCAATGAAGGAAGCTACAAAATATATTTTTTATTAGTTTGTTCTATTACTTTTAAGAAAAAATTTTAATTGTGTCTTTATTTTTAAAGCCTAACGTATTTTTCAGTTTTTTTTTTCAAGTTGCTTGCGATCATTATCGGCTGTTGAGCTATCAGCAAGTGAGCCACTGAGTTGGCTCACTTCACAAAAAAGAGCGAGTGAGCTGGCTCACCTCAATGAGCTGGATTTACCCAAGTATAAAACACACACACACACACACACACAGCACACAGACACACACACACACACACACACATGTGAAATGTATTTAACTTAATTTAGTTGAAAGTTACTTAAAAAAGCTTTTAAAAGCAACACAAGCAAGAAGCAGAGCGCACATAAACAGAATGAAACAAAAACAACAACAACAACAACAACAAGAAGAAGAAGAGAAAAAAAAAACAGCTAACGAAATTGAAGCAAACGCTAAACTTTCGTTCACACGGCGCCTGGGAAAATACCAAAAAAAAAAAAAGAAGAAGAAGAAAAAAGCAGAAAAACAAGAAAGCGAAAGAACTGCCCAGGCAATGGCCAAAATGGGGGGCGTGGCATGGGCCTGACTGTTTAATATGCACATATGTAGATTATATGATTAAAAGTATAACAAATACAACAACAACAAGAGCCGCAATCTCAGTCAGCGCATTTGTTGTTGTTGTTGTTGTTGTTGTTGTTGCTGCTGCTGCTGTTGCTGTTGTTGTTGCTGCTGTTGCTGTTGTTGCTGTTGTGTAAAAGTTTTGTTGTTTTGCGAGTTGTTTGCAGATGTTTTTCTACATTTTCATTTGTTTGATTTGAGAGCTGCTGCTTTTTGGGCTAATGGAACTGAAGAGGAACAACAAAAGCAACAACAGCAGCAACAGCAACAGCAACAGCAAAGTTTGAGCAGCAACAGCAACAATAACTCACAGCTCTATCTGTCTCTCTCTCTCTCTCTCTCTACATATGATTAGGCAGCCAACTAATGAGGGCTGGGCGACGGCTAGGCCGCAAAAGGATCAAACGAACTGTAAAAGGGATGAATGATGAGCTGAAGAAGCAGCAGGAGCAGCAGCAACAGCAGAAGCAGCAGCAGCAGAAGCAGCAGCAACAGCAGCAGCAACAGCAGGAGGAGCGGAAGCAGACATAGCTTGACTACAACTATCTGCTAATGAAAAACAAGACATGTAAACACACTCAACAAAGACACACACACACACACACACTCATCAGCCACACATATGCCAGCTGAACATATGCAGCAATACAAACAGCAAAACCACTCAAAAGAGCTCAGCCAGCCCAAAAGCACCACCCAAGGCCACCCACCAAAAAAAAGGGGCGACCAGCCCCGCCCCAGGCACATCGCACTCAAAGGGTTTCAAAGTTATTTGTTTGCCCAACGGAAATACATCAAAATAAATGCGAGCCAAAAAAAAAAAGAGAGAGAAAAGCAGAAACAGAAACAGAAACAGAAACGAAGTCAAATGCAAATATGATGAGAAAATATGCGAATGTGTGTGATGAGTGTCATAAGTGTGTGTGTGTGTGTGTGATGAGTGTGTGTGTGTGTACAGGTGTGTGTGTGTGTGTGTGTGTGTGTGTGTGTGCGGGAGCGCCAATGGCCATTGACAAATATGAAGCAATGGGCCTAAACAAATATTTGGCACACTTTTTGTTGCTGGCAGCTAAAAACACGCCACGCCTCCAAGCAAGCAGCCACCCATCCACAGGCAGCCAACAGCCCCCACCCCAGCAGCAGCAGCAGCTAATACGCTGAAGACAGAGAAAAGGGCAGCGAGCGTTTGTTGCAAAAGGTAGCTGAATTTACCTGATGTCAAAAGTAATTAAACGAAAAATGCCAGCGACAACGGCGGCAGCTGTAAATGTAACAGCAGCAGGAAGAGCAGGAGGAGCAGCAGCAGCAGCAGCAGGAGCAGGAGCAGGAGGAGCAGCAACAATTTGTCACGAACTCGCGCACGAATAGCGGCACAACACAAGCAACAACAACAACAACAACAACAACAACAAAAGATGTCTGAATGAAAAAATAAAATAGGAAAAAAAATAACAAAATGGCGTCGGCGTTGGCGGCAAATTTAATAATAAGTAGTGCAAAAGTGATGCCAACTTTGGCCAAGTGCAGCGAATGGCAAAGAAAACAGCAAAAAAAAAAGAAAATAAGAGAGAGAGAGAGAGAGGAAAGAAAGAAAAAAAGGGAAAAGAAAAGTGCAGCAGCCAAAGACGTAGAAGAAAAGCTGAAAAATGAAAATGAAAATGCTTAAAAAGCATTACACAGGCACAGCAAATACCCTAAGTAGATGTATATGTGAGTGAGCGAGAGAGAGAGAGAGAGAGAGAGAGAGAGAGAGAGAGGAGAGAGAGACAAAAGCTGCTTGACACTGGCATACGAAAGGAGAAAAAGCGAGAGCAGGAGTGGTAGTAGTAACGGTAGTTAGCAAAAGAGATTATGAGCCAGGAAGAGCAAGAAAAATAATATTTATTATAATTAATTCTATTAAAATTTTTCTTTTTTGCGTTACTTATATTAGATGAGATCTTATATGAGATGCGACAGATCTGGCAACGCTGCCGAGTTTACTAATTGACAGATATATATATATATATATATACAGTGGGTAACATTAATATTCGGTTTTTTGTTTTCTCAACTTCAAACGCAAATAAAAGATAAACTATTCATTAAAATAAAAAAGTGCAAATGGTAAGTTTTAGATTGAAAAATTACCTTTTCAGAGAGGTATGCATAAAGGTATTATATTTAACATAACTAATAGAAATTATACATAAACAAGAAAAACACAAAATTTGGCGTTACATTAATATTCGGTTTTTTAGCAAAGTTGTGAAACAAATCACCACGGCAACTCTGAAAATCCACAAATGGCATATTTAATGTTTTTTATCGAAAAATCAATTTATAACAAACATTATCTAACAAAAAAATTAGCGCAAAACTGAATCCCTTAGCTGAAATACACAATAGGCCAAAAAGGACCAATTTCATCGTTGGAGCAGCGAAAACTTGGGCTCCAGGTGCAGTTGGAGGGCAAAGTTTAGCTGAAATTGCTTGAATTCTGAAAAATAAACTAAATGATATAAAAGCCATCCTCCGAAGTTTCAGAAATGAGTGAAGGATCGCCTCAATTAAGCAAATTACTCAACCTGAAAAACTTACTCTCCGAGGATATACCGAGAAGAGTATAAGAGAATCCTTGACCAAGTGGTCCAGAATTAAAAGCTGAACTCATTGCTGATTATAGAAAACTCGATTCAGCTGCATAAATTTGGTGTATCAGAAACAACATATGGGTACAATAGCTTAATTGCTATGAAAAATTCATTCTTTTCTGACCGTATTCGGAATTAAAGGATATTGCTAGCCTCAGACTACTCCAAAGTGGACCAGACCAGTCGGGTGACATAATATTCCTGGACGAAAGCAAATTTAATTTGCTTAGCAGTTATGGGAAGCGTGGGCTGTGGTATAAAGTTAATATGAAGCTGATTTAATATATTGAATGAAAACCGTAAAGCACGGCGAAGGTTTCGTCATGATTTGGGGCTTCATTTCCACTAAGGGAGCAAGAAAGTTGGGTTTTATAGAGGGCATGACGATCCGAGATTACTATTCAAAACATTTTGAAAGAAAATTTGAAGCATTTGACTGAAAAAATGGGTATTTTAGACACATTTAAGCTGTACCAGGACAATGATCCCCACTATAAAGCCCGTTAAGTCATGTCCTGGTTGCTTTGCAATCGCCCAAACTCTTGGAAACACCAGTTCAATCCCCAGATCTCAATTCCATAGAGAATTTGTGGACCAAGTTAAACTGCGAAGCTCAAAGAATGCCGAAATCCACAATATCTGCCATGAAGACACGGCAGCAGGAAGAGCGGGCCAAAATCGGCTCCAAGGACACAAAAAAAAATTAACAATCTGTCAAAATTTCTTATGGACATAATAGAAAATAATGAATACCATATCAAGTATTACATATGATCAATTTTTCAGTAAAACTCGAATTTTCATAGTTGTTTAAGAAAAAACCGAATATTAATGTAACGCCAAATTTGGTGTTTTTCTTGTTTATGTACAATTTCTATTAGTTATGTTAAATATAATACCTTTATGCATACCTCTCTGAAAAGGTAATTTTTCAATCTAAAACTTACCATTTACACTTTTTTATTTTAATGAATAGTTTATCTTTTATTTGCGTTTGAAGTTGAAAAAACAAAAAACCGAATATTAATGTTACCCACTGTATATATATATATATATATATATATATATATATATATATATATATATATATATATATATATGTATATACATATACGCAAAAGAACACTTTCCTTAGGCAAATCAAGACAAGAGACAAGTGTTCTGAGCTCACTTCCCTGTTGGGAAAAGAAACCTCCAGAAATTCTGAAAATTTTAGTGGATTCAATGCCACAACGACTCCAAAAAGTTATTGACGCCAAAGGAGGATATATTATATATATATCCATTTTTTTTATTTATTTTTTTTTTTTTTTCAGTATTAAACATTAGTCAAAATACTTATGCCATACCAAGAATTTAAAAAAATATATATAGTTTTTTAAGTTCCAATGAAAAATAATTATTTTGTTCATTTTTAAGTTTGTATTAATAAATTAACTTAAAATAGTTGAGTAAAACCGTTTTAAAGTTATGCCTAAAATACACGAGATTAAAAGTAATTGTGCCGACTCGTCTACATATATAGAATATAATTCTCCAGAATTCAGTTTGATTTATTATGATTTATGCATAGGTCTTAAAATCCAGGAAGTGGCCAAAAAGTACCAAGATAGGTTAAATTCCCATTCAAATAGCCTGGCCAGGCGCCTAGGTACAGCAGCCCTTAGACGTGTACATCCACTAGAAGAAGACTAAAACGCCATCACCCTCAAGACCTGCTGGATCGTGTCTTGCACATGAACATTTATTTTTTTCATAGTATTCATATACTTTTCACAAAATATATATATTATTTTCTCCCTATTTATCCTATGTTAATATAGCTCTAAGTAGTTTTATAATTTTTAATTAATTTCCGTTTAGATTAAGTTGCCTAAAAAAAAAACATTTATTAAAAAAAATGTATATGTAAATATATAAAAAAAAAAAAATGCATATGTAAATATATAAAAAAAAAAAAAAAAAAATGCATATGTAAATAAAAAAAAAAAATAAAAATAAAAAAAAATAAATGCATATGTAAATAAAAAAAAAAAACAAAAAAAAAAATTCATATGTCTTAATCGAGCAAACGCTTCTTGAGCTCAGCTGACTAGACATAAACTCTTGATTAGCTTGACTAACTAACTAGCTCGCTCTCCCTCTCCCACTCTCTCTCCCACTCTCTCACTCTGCCTCTTGCAAACATATTCATATTCAATATCTGAAGCTGCACCTATACATTCCCATTCTATTCCCATTTATTTCTTGCTTTTGGTGTCGTGTCGAAAGTCGCAGTCGTGTCGACTCTTTTAATTACCCTGGACCGGGGCAGCTACAGTGGGCACTAGGCGCAACAGGAAAACAGTGCAAAAAGGTAGGCGAAAAAGTCGAAAGTCGAAAGAAGAAAAGAGCAACAACAACAACAACAACAACAACAACAAAATGAAGCTGAACTGTAATGAGAAAAATTTTACGAACCGGCAAGAAAAGTTGAAAACGAGGGCGACACAAGACCAGAAAACAATAAACAACAATGCCAAAAGACGGCATAAGAGCAGCGAGAGTGAGCGAGAGAGAGGGGGGAGAGTGCGAGCGGTAATGCTATGAAAACTTTTCAATAGTTGTGCGACAGTGGGCGTACGCTCAATGGGCGTGGCAACTGCAAAGACAACAAACAACAATTTTGCGCTTTGCTTTTCCGTTTCCTTTCAGAAACTGTGTCGTAGCAGTGCCTCGCTCTAACTCACTCCCTCTCCCTCTCCTTCTCGCACCCCCTATCTCTTTCTTGCTGCCACTTCAGCCACTTCCCATTGACCTGGCCCCACCACCTGTCTGTCTGTCTGCTGCTTCTCACTTCGTGTCGCTGACAGCCGCCGTAAGTAGCTGCGTAATAAAATTACTTTTTAAGTGCGTCGCGTACCTGCAGCCAAAAGGGCAACTGAAGGTGCGAGCGAGGAAGCTCAAGCAGGAGTAGCAGCAGCAGCAGGAGTAGCAACAGCAGCAAGAGCAGCAACTATAGCTGTAGCTGCTGTAGTCGCTTCATCTGCTGTCATGAATTGGCAGCGCGCATCAAAGTCAAACTCAAAGTCGAACTCCGGAAGTCATTTGAATTATTTAGTGCGGCGCTGTCAATGCGGCGTATGAGTAATGTCGCTCTCGAATGTCATACGTCAGTAAGTGATATGTGCTGAGAGAGAGAGAGAGAGTGGGAGAGAGAGAGAGAGAGAGAGAGAGAGAGAGAGAGAGAGAGTTGTGTAATAGAATTTGGCTCACAATCAGCTGCCGTTGCGGCGCTACGAAATTGGCCAGCAAAACTTGATCGTAAATCAGCGTAAAAAGTTTGTTGCTTTTTTTTTTTTTTTCTTGGCCGTCTTCTGCTTTTATGGCCAAGCGTAACAGCCTGTGCGCTGGCCAACTGCAATGTGGCCCATAAAATATGTTGCAAATTATGAAATATTTGAAATTTGTGCCCAGACTTTGGGGCTACTGCTGCTGCTCCTGCTCCTGCTGCTGCTGCTGCTGCTGCTGCTGCTGCTGCTGCTGCTGCTGCTCCTGCTGCTCCTGCTGTGCGTTATGGGCATTTAAGTTTTCATAAGTTGCGCAAATAAATTTTAATCGAAAAATGCGCCAAGGCAATAAGAAGGAATTCAGTGAGGGAGAGTGTGAGGTGTGCTGAGATTGAGACGGAGACGAAGACGTAGACGAAGACGAAGACGGGAAGAGGCTCGTCCTGCGACAAGTTTCAACTGCAGCTCTGCGGACAGCCAATGGAGCCTGAAACTGCAGACAATCTGTGGGCACATTTGCAAGTATCAATCGGCAATGCAGAGCACTCTCTCTCTCTCTCTCTCTCTCTCTCTCCTACACACACTCCCTCTCTCTCTCTCTATCTCTCTCGCTCTCTCTTTCCACGCTTGGCTGCCGTCTGAGCACCTTAAATCAAGTTGCTACTCACGAAATTCACAGTCAACTTTTAACTTTGAACTTCAATTTATTCGGGCGCCAGTTGTAAAAGCCTCTTGACTATGCTCTTTGAAGCGCTTAAAGATGTTGCTAAAGAAATAATGTACAAGCATTTAGCCTAAAGTTGAGTTAAAGTTACTTTAAATAGCTGTAAATTAGTGTATTATATTGCATATTTAAATATTTGCTCGCATCTGTAGCAACCTCTTCTTAGCTACATACGCCATGAGCTCTGCTCAACAAATTTCACTCATTTAACTAACAGCGCGCAAATAACTGTTTACCGTTTCACGCAGTCTGCAAATGCGCGTCTCTCACTCACACTTTGAGTAAAAACTCAGTGTTGCTGCCGATTGCAGCGTCTCTTTAATGAGCTCATTTGCGATCGGCTCACGCAGCTGTTTGTTGTTTTGTTCGTTGTTACACGACCATTCGGTTTAGTCAAAGTCTTGTTGTACGTATGCATGCGACACTTGCATTCGCAAGCCTGTGAGCATGTGTGTGCGTGTGTGTGCATAGGCTTTTTGAGTTCTTTGCTTACTTACTGATTCGCATTGTGCGCGAGCGTTAATCGTATTGCTACCTAAACGATTTTCGAGCGTCGCACGAATAGCGCAACTCAAGGCGTTCAGCTGAAAACGAAAACGAAAAGAATCGTAGGTTTTGCTTAAAGCGAGAGCAAGAGAGTATGACTTTCGTTGCGATTTCGCAAACAGCTCGTAAATAACAAAAACGGTCAACTGTTATTTGTTGTGATTTTTAGTCACACAGCTGAGTGGGCAAGAATACGCGCAGCAAAGCACAACAAAGAAACAGCTACGCATTTGCTTGAAAATTCTTATCCAATAGGAATCCAATAGGAATTTTTACATTTAACTACAGACCGGTACCCCTCTCTCTCTCTGTCTCTCATAAATGCATAAATAATATTATAATATAGTCTAGATAATCTCTTCCACTTAGGCATACTCCTGAAATTCGCATTGCTGACAAATTTCTGGAATTTTTTGTTAACGCTAATGAACTACATTTTCGTATAATTAAAGTTAATTTATAAATTTCGTTCATCTAATTGCAGTGAGCCTTGACCTGATGCTGCCGCAGCTGTTTATTTACTGTTACATAGATCTGTAATCTCTGCTGCCCAAGAAGACAAAAAAAAAAAAAAACGTAGCACAGCCGCAGCAGAAGAAGAAGAACAAATTTAAACTACGTCCAATGGGCCGAAAATGAAGTCAAGTCCCAGAACTGCGCTGCGTAAGCAGTAAATGAAAGGAAAAAAAAAAAAAAAGAAACAAGAAAATGAAGGAGGCAAAAGAGAAAGAATGAAAAAAAAAAAGAAGTAATGTAAGCAAAGCATGGCGAACAGGTTGCGTGCTGTTAAGCAAAATTGTGTAAAATTGTTGGAAAATTGTTGGAAAATTGTTGGAAAATTGTGACTCTCATTGGGCTGCTTAAATTTGATGCTGTTCGCAGCTCATTTGGGCTTAGCCAGGGCCAGTCTCGAGTCGGCTCGACGGACCTCGCTGACTTATGAGCGAGAGAAAGAGAGAGAGAGAGAGGGGGCCAGAGGCATCAGAGGCTGCGAGAGTGGGCGTGTAGATGGGGTCAGACTAGTAGCTGGAAATCCTTTTGCCACTTTTTTTTTTTTTTGCTCCTTCTTCATATACATATATTTTCTTTTCTTCTTCTTCTTCGTTTTGCTCCTTTTGTCGCTCTCTGGGGCTGCTGCAGCTCAGCTACGCGGCGCGCGCTCGCACATAAAATTTAATTAAGTGCAACAACAACAACAACAACAGCAGCAGCAGCAGCAACATCGTTTATAAAATTCACATAATAACAATAAATTTTAAAATGCGCCCAGACTTAGCAGTCGACGTCGCTGCCGCTGTCGCCGCCGCCGTCGCCGCCGTTGGGGTATTAAAATTTATCGCCGCTTGCGTAGCACGCGCTCAACAATTTTTGCATGGCCCCACGCCAAGCCGAACGCCATGCGCCCGCCCGTGGGCGGGCATCAATGTAGCCGTCTAATGCCAGGCTTTGCTGTAGCTCTAGCTCTGTTGCTCTGTTGCTCTGTTGCCATTGCTGGTATCTGTCTTCCGTTCGCATACTCATTAATGTACGCGAACGGGGTATATTGGCTTTGTGCAATGTTTGCCCTGCTGTCCGTGTGCGCCATATGAATGCAAAACATTTCGCTGCTGCAGACTTGAAATTTGCAATATTTACTCTCATATATACTCTTATATATATTCTCGTCTGTTGTAATGCTCAGATTTTGCTGCTATGCCCACTAAATGACATAATGCATTTTTTCTTTAACCTAAAAATCCCATTTAGAAATTCTATTTAGTTACTAGAAAATTGCATTTAGCTATGTATACTTGAATTGATCAAAAGAGTTAAAAAATAGTTCTTTTATATATAAAAACATTTGAAATTTTTCAATATTAAAGAGAGCTAAAGTCGCATAAGCTGTAAATTGCTTTATCCATAACCTTTAGGGGGCGTGACAAACCACAAAACCAATTTCTTGTTCAAGCATCGCTGATTATGTGACCTTATTTAGTTCTCCTCTTGGTTGCATATTCTCGTTTATCAATATCAAAGCAACTCTGTGCGCAGTACTTACAAGTAGCTCTCTCTCGCTCTCACTCAGCGACATTCGAGGCCACGTGCAGCAAGAGCTATAGTTATCTCTCTCCTACTGTCAATCACAAGAGAACGTCATGATATCCTATCGATACGACTTTTTATATGTAAGTACTAGCATTCACCCGGAACACGCTAAACTCAAATAGGTTAGCTCAAGCTTGGGCAGCGAAATTTTCGTCGTTATAGCCGCATTCTACTGCAATTAAATATTTATGAAATTTTTGAGAGGCTTACTTTATGGCACATTGAAGTTAATGCAATCTCAGTAATTTTATGCTCGCCTCTAAGCATTCTGCAGTCGTTAACACCCGACTGCAACATTATGTATATGCTTCCTCTTGTTTCTCTTTTTTTTTTCCTCTTGCCTTTGCTTAATTTTATTCCTATAAACTGTGGCGCCTGCTTGCCACACATATGCCAACAGCAACTCCCTCCCAGCTCCCATTTCCTACTCTCCTCAGTTGCCACGCCCACACCCTTAAGTCTTGCAAAATCATTTGTCTGTTTGTTTCTTTGTTTGGCTTGGTTTTTGGCTCGCTTTGCTTATTCATTTGGCTGGCATTAATTACACGACACGCATACAAGGCAGCGCTGCTGGCATCATTTATTAAAAAGCCAAAATAGCGCACCCACCAACCACGGCCCATGGCGCTGCTTCCTGCTGCTGGTGCTGCTACGCCTCCTGCTACTCGCCTGACATTGCTTATGCGCATAATTTTAGGCTGGCCAAAAATGTATGAATGTAGCTAACATGTCAGCGAGCAGAAGTCCGTACCAGCTGATGCCATGGGGATTTGCCAGCTAGTTTCATCATCATCAGCATCATCATGATGAGCAGCATCCTCATCAGCTGTTGGCTGGTGTCTCCTTTGTGGCATCCTCGTCAACACAAATGACTGTCTCATGTTATCTGCTAAGCTGTCTTATCTGTTTGCCCTGACGCATCTGTTTGCATGTTTATCTGTCTCTCTCTCCCCCCACCCCCCATCTCTCTCTGTCTCTGATTTCGACTTTGTTACTTATTTAATTTGTTGCTTATTTGCTACAGCAACAGCTCACATCCTTACACATTCTCGCACACTTGTTTGCATATGTTTAACATGCGCCCCAAAGCAGCGGCTTCAGCTGCGCCTCCTGCTTACAGTCTCCTGCTTCAGCTTACTTCTTGTTTGCTAATGATTTGCCAGCCTGCTAATCAAATTGGTTGCCCCGGCGGCTGCTAATGGCATTACAAATGAGAGAGAGAGAGAGAGAGAGAGAGAGAGAACGTAACATAGCGAGAGCGAGCGAGGCAGAGAGAGAGAGAGAATGCTTTAATGCCCAGCAGCCGTTCTTTCTAGAACAATTTGCCATTCACCTTAAACAACATATCGATATGAATGTTGGTAAATTTCTATATATAAATATCTATCGATATTCGCATCGAGTCAATGTCCCATAAGGGAAGTGCACTGTCACTTGTATCGATACCGCAAGAGCTTCTAGCCGTTGCAACGTGTTTTCTGCAAATCAGCAAATTCATAAATGCAAAAAGAACTTGGAGACGCTCAATTTGAATCATTGAATTCGACATAGGGACATGTCCCTATCGAGAGCAAGCAATAAGCATAATCGCCATAGCTGGGACGACTCCGATTTTCCATTACTCTGCGAAACGTGCCTGGACGACAATCCGTATCTACGGATGGTCCGTGAGCGTTACGACAAGGACTGCAAGATCTGTTCGCGCTCATTTACCAACTATCGCTGGTGTCCGGGTCATCGCATGCGCTTCAAGAAGACGCAAGTCTGTCAGTCGTGCTCACGCATGCGCAACGTCTGCCAGGCATGTGTGCTGGACCTCATGCACGGCCTGCCGACACAAGCACGTGACGCCCTGCTCAGGGCGCAGAGGGAGGAGCGCAACGCCCAGAGAGGCGGCAGAGCTTCAAGGCATAAGACCGCACTCAATCGCTTGAGACGCATGGCGCCCTACTACAAGCGTAACAGGCCACGGATCTGTTCGTTTTGGTTGCGCGGCGAGTGCCGGCGCGGCGACGAGTGTCCGTATCGCCATGAGAAGCCGAGAAATCCCTTTCAATCGCCACGCGAGCCGAACATCAAGGATCGCCATTTTGGACGCAACGATGCCGTGGCCGAGAAGATGCTGGAGCGTGTTGGTCTCAACTCCAAACTGGAGCCGCCCGTGGATAAATCGATTACCACACTCTATGTGGGCAATTTGGTCCATCACATCACCCAGCGGGAGCTGCACAATGTGTTCTACGAGTACGGCGATATTCGTTCCATTTCGCTGATCACGCGCCAGTGCTGCGCCTTTGTGCAGTACAACAGACGCCGCGATGCCGAACTGGCCGCCAAGCGCACCTTCAACAAGCTGTCCCTGAAGGGTCGCAGGGCCACCGTCAACTGGGCACGCTCCCAGACCAAGTTCGTTTCACGCTATGACCATACCAGTCATGCCTCTCGCCGTTCCGTCGAATCGAACGATCGCGATCACGATCGCGATCGCGATGTCACTCCGCCACTCTTAAATTATTACGCCAATCCCTATTGCGCCTAATAACCAAATGCCAATATCATTCACATCAATATCAAATCATTTTCATTCCATACTTACATATATTTTGAACAGATGTTCACAGATTCAGAAAAAACTTGAAAGAACAAATAAATTCCAATTCCATTTGAAAATTGATTCTTATTCGATTATTTTTTTGATATAGCTACTATAGCACACTGGGTAGCTAGTTGACCGATTTATCAACTAATATTTAGCCAATTTATATTTGATGTATACAGTGTCGCGGAACCCATTGAAAATGGGTTTTAATGCTTTTAGTAAAAGTATATAACAGGCAGCAGGAGGCGTGGCAGACACCAAGAAGTATTAATATTCTTAATCAGACGGACGAGCTGAGTCTATATAGACATGTCTGTCTGTTCGCCCAACCGTCTGAAGATATAAGAGCTAGAAAGTTCTTTACATTGCTTGTGTGTTAGGTTCGTGGTACGAGCTCGTTTCAGAAATTCGATAACTTGTATATTTTCAGAGTTATCGATAAAAACATTTATGGAGCATTAGTTATAAAAAATCATATTTAATTCATCTTTAGAGTTAGAGACTTCAAGTCTTCTGCATATATATAGATACTAATCTTATGCAATTTCGATTTTTGTCAGATTTTGGATTGCTGCTCCCAATTCACCCCCACAGCCCCAAGTGTGTAAGAAATTGTATTTCAAGTACTAGAGACAGTTTGATTTGGCATATAGCTACGAATGTCTACATAGCTATCTATATCTATATATATATCTATATCTCTACAATTTACATATCTCAGAGCAACAAGCTTTCTCACTGGACAATTCATGGAGTGGAAGAGGCTGCTTGGGAGAGCTGCTCAAAATCAGCTAAAGCGCTGCAAAGGGCTTGCAAACTGTTTGTGCAAGCGGCGCCAATGATGATGGCAATAAATTTGCCAGCTAGTTCTGATGCGAGCTGAACCATCGATAGCCACCAAGAACCACCCAAAACCACCCGAGCCACCTATGCTGTTGCAAGGTGCAATGCGCAATGAATGAATGCGAAAAGAAAGCAAGAATTATGTGGCAACAGGATGCGCTGACATTTATCACCTGCAAGAGAGGGACAGACTGAGAGAGAGAGAGAGGGAGAGAGGGAGAGTGGGAGGGAGAGTGTGTGCCATGCATTTTGTTGCAGTTCGTTTCATTAACTGCCCGCACACATAACCTCAGCGCAGCACTCCCAACTCCCTTACACCCTCTCCCCCCCCCCCCCCCCCCTCCACTCCCGCCCCTCAGCTAACGTCGCATCGTTTGGCGCCGCATTAGCATAAATTTTGTACAGCTTATGCGCGCATATGAATATATTATGCCGCTGGGCGTTATTTATGTGTGCCGCCGGCTACCAAAAACTTGGCGCAAGTTTTGCAGGAGTTGGGCAGGACTCGTGCCAGGATAATCGCTGCTGCTTAGTGCACTCGCGCGCACAACACGACAGCCCAGGCTGAAAGGCAGTCAGTCAGTCAGCCCAGAGCCGTGTGGCCATGCCCCTATTCTTACGTGGGCATTCCTCAAAAGCCCATTGAAGAGCATTCAAATTGAATTTAACATGCAGGCACAACTTTTGTTTACCTTGTGGCAGCAGGCAGCAGCAGCAGCGAAATCAAATTTAAATCCGCTGCTTGCCGCATTTTATGGACGAGCGCGCAGCCAAGAAGAAATCAACAAACGCAGCCAAGCAAGCAGCTAGTCATCCAGCCCACCACCAGCAGCAGCAGCTGGAGCAGACGAACCAACCAAAATCCATTGAAAATCCAACCGCACCACCGACGCCAGCTCAACCACCGCGCTCAGGTGGCAAGCCGACAAAATAAAACACAAAACTGTTTGAAGTGCTGAAGGGGAGGGGGGGGGGGGGGGGGGAGGTGTCCAAATTATTTTTATTTATTCGTGCGTCTAAGCAAATACAACAACAACAACAACAACAGTGGCTAAAACATAAAGAACATTTGTGCATAGATGGCGCCAGCTACAAGATTTATGGCCTACATTCAGATCAAATCGGTTTATTGGCATTAAATGAACCTGCAATTTCAGGCTAAACGGCTTAAAGAACTTCAAAGTTGCCAAATTGAGGGCAGCTACAACGAACAGAGACAACAAAAGATGTTTAGCAATTTCCTAGAACTTGGCGAAATGTATATATATATATTCAAATCTATTTGTTCTTTATATTGAAAGAGTTTTCAATGTGCTTTCATTCATTAGAAAACATTTGCTAAAGCCGCTCGCAGCATTTGCAGTTGCACAAGTGTTTGCTACCAAGCGCTAGATGGCGCTAGCTGGCGATAATTGCAAAATTGATGCATTCGATTGGTCTTAGAGCACACAAATCTGTGCAAATCAGTTTATGCAGTTTCTACGAATTAAACATTTTCAACATAAACATTTTCAGCACAATAATTCATAATAAAAGAGTCTATTTCTCTCTTAGTTTTCTAATACATAATTATCTGCCACTCTTGCACGCGTATTAGTGTGTGTAAGCATGCATAGAAATGTGGCAAAACTGTTAATCGAGTGAATTTGCGTTTTAGCTGCGCGCTTCTTGTGTCCTCTAACTATCGCTCAGTGAACAAGAGCGAGAGCGCGAGCGTGACACAGCTAGCTGTTGCTGCATATACATGCATATACGCTCAGGCATTGCAGAGTGAGAGCGAGAAGCTATTTCGAGGTGCAGCGATTAGAACTGTTAAAGCACAGCATGAGCACAGAGTGAAAGAGAGCAGCTATAAAAGTGTTTGAAATTTGAGTGAAATGCGATCACATTGGCAAAATATAGGGAAGTTAAATGGAAATTATGATGTTAGCATAATATTATATATATATATTTATTATTTAATTAAACTTGATGTATTATTATTTTTATTATTTATTATATTTTTTTTACTGCTATATTTTTGAAACGTTTAATTTTTGTTAATATTTTATTTTTATTATTTATATTATTTTAATTTATTTATTTATTTATTCACCTACATACATATATACATCTCCTGCTTTAATCGCACTTCAAGCTCTCACTGAGTTCTCTTGCGACTTTAACGCTCGCCTGTCAGCAATTAGTTTTGTCACTTTGTCTCTTAAGCCGCACGGTAGATGGCGCCACCCGCTAATTTATGAGCCGTTCATTTGAATGCCAGCTAACTGCGGCCGTGTTTCACAAATTTCCAACAACAACAAGGAGAGAGAGAGAGAAACAAAAATCTTTTATTGGGCGCGTTTGGCAGCTCATAAACCTCAAGCACCAGCCCGGCCCAGCTCCAAAAACTCATTGAGTCGCCTATTAACCTCAACGTGTTACCTGGTACATGAATAAATCAAAGCCTTCCCACACACACGCACACACACACACACACACACACACACACACGCACACACGCACACACTGAGCCACCCACCCAGCCGCAGCTGCTGGCACAGCGTGCGCCCCGAACTGCCTGATGATAAATGTGTTCATGGGGTTTTTCTTCGTCTGCGTCTTCGATTTGCTTAACAAATTTGTAAGATTCTTAACACATTTGCATATTGCGTAAGCGCGTGGAATGCCAGCATGTCTCTTCCCTTGTCACTCTCTCTTCCCCTCTCTTTCTATCTGCTTCATTTTTTTTTTTATTACATCAGCTTTTGGTATCAAGTGTGAAAATACTGTAAATTCCTTGACGACTTCAACTCGAACTCATTTCCCTTCACTTGCCCAAGCTGTTGTTTGTGTCTCTCTCTCTCTCTCTCTCTCTCTCTGGCTGTAATGACAACATTTCCTTGCCCTCTTCCTCTGCTCCAGCTGCTCCTTTTTATTGCCATTGACAGAGTTGCCAGCTCTCGAAAGTGCGAATCCTTTTATACGCAAACCTTCGAGTGCGCCAAACATTGCCATTGCTCAATCGATGTTGCTCAATAAAAATAAAAATATATAAAAAAAATAAAAAAGAATATAAATAAAGAGAGAAAAGAGAGTAGATATATACTTATACATGTATATGCTGGAATTTCGACCCACTCCTTTTCTGCGTCTCACATTCCCTGTCAATTTTCATGGCAATGACTTTGGACAGTTTGCTGGTCGTAAAGCTCTTGGAATTTCTCGCCGATTTTTTTCCCCCATTGTGTCTGTCTGCTGCCGTTGACACTCAACGAAATTGACCTGCATTTGTTTAGTGGATTCAGGCGAGGCAGCTATGCAGGCAATCCACATCAACATTCACATCCACATTCACAACAACAACAATTGCTGCAACGCTCAGTTTCCATTTACTCCAACTCCGGTTGACAAGCAACATCCTCACATCAGCCACATCTAATGCCAGTAAAGTCCTTGCAAAACTCCTTTAAGTTCTAATCGAAAGCCCCGAGCTCTGCTCCTCGTTCGCTCTCTGGACAACTTTAAGCCAATGGCAATTGCGAACTGTCAACTCTTTGACACACTCTTTCCACACGTTCCGAATTTGATTTTGATTCTGATCGATAAACTCGGCATATTGTAATAAACCTATTGTTATGACAGAAGTCTATTTACTCGTTATCTGTACGTCCGTATGTTCGTCTGTCTTTCCATATAACCTTCCAAATAACCTTCCGAGCTCCCATCTGACCGTCTATCCTTCTATATAGTAACCCGTGTCTGTGTTATGATCATCCGTCCTTTATCTTATGTGATCGTCTGTCTTTCCATAAGACCGTCCGTCCGTCCGTTTGTACGAACGATTGTCCGTTCATATGACCGGCGTTGATATCTACCCGTCCGTTTATATGACTGTCCATCGTTCTATGTCCCTCCTTCCATACGACCGTCCGTCCGTTCGTATGAGCGTCCGTCCGTCTTTCCATATGACCGTCCATTCTTCCATATGAAGAACGGACGGTCCTTCATTGCGACCGTCCGTCCGTCCCTCCATTTATATAACACTCCGTTTATCCGTGCGTCCGTATGATCATCCGTCTTTCCGTTTGACCATTCGCTCTTTCTTATGTACGTCCCTCCTTCTACATGGTCATTCAAGCTTCCTTATGTCCGTCCGTTCTTCTGCATCCTCGTCCGTTATTTCTTTCTTCCGTCCGTTCATTTTTCTTTCAGAGCGCAACATTCTCCTGCTCTACCTTAAATTTTTCTGCGCATAGCTCTACATTTGATAACTGCAAGCGACCATTTATGATGTCTGCAATTAAAACCCTATATTGTATCGATATGCTCTCGATTATTTATCGATACTACAATCAAAACATAGTCAATCAATATTAGATAAACCACCACAGCATATAAATACCTTGAATAAATCAATCGATAACTTTTCGATAACAGTGTAGAACAGCATCTACATACATATGCGCTTACATTTCACTGGCTCTACCTATGATGCCTGACAGCCCTTTCAGCTTGGCTGCCACCAACGCATCCCCATCGCCTGTGCTGCATAAATTTCCTGCATGCAACTCGAATGGGCAGCCATAGGACCATAGGACTCTCGTCCGTCGTAACCCGCTTAGCCATCGCCATTCAGGCAATTATTAATGTTAATGTCTTCATTACGATTCATTCGCGTGCCACAGCGAGGCAGCCAAAAAAAGAGGGCCAAAAAGAACCCCAAACCCAATCCAGGTCAACCCAAATCCAAACCCAAGCCAAGCCACCCACGCACCAACTGAATGCGAATGCGGATGGCTGGTCGGAGTTGGTCCAGTGACAGAGCTGTGAAAAAGCGTTGCACATAAATTAATGCTAATCAGTGGCAGAGACTCGCTTTAAGCTGCCACAAAGTTGAGCTACTACATAAAAAGGCGCGACTCCATAAATTATGTTTGCCACGATTTGTGAAATCAATACGGGGCTGAGCTGACGAACGGGGCCGAATGGGGCGCAACTGAGAGGGCGGCCATTGACTTTAATCGCAGTCGCAGGTGAGTGGGCGTGGCCGCGGAGGCGTGCCACACAAAAGCTCGAACCGCATTGAGCAAGCCGAGCAGCGAGCTGAGTGACTGCAAATGATACTTTAATGTGACAGGCAGAGGTAGAGGCAATAGAGGCGATAAGGACGGTAGCTACAAATGCCGATGATTTTTGCACCTCTTTTGCCTTCATGCTGCGGTTTTTTCTGCTCTATTGCTGTCATCATAAAAAACGTAAAGGGTTGTGGGGAGGGTGGTATTGAAGAGGCAAGGCTGTAGAGACCCAAGCGAGCGAGCGAGCAAAACTATTGCCTTCCATTCTTTGCGTATATTTTTCCTTTTTTTTTTTTTTTTTTGTATATTGTCGTTTTCCTTTTCCTATGTTTTTTTTTCTGCGTTTTAATTGCCGGGGCGCGCTTTCAACGCTTGTCATCTTACCGCTAATGGCGGCTACATGTCAACCACTCATCTCGGCCAACAGCTTCGCCGTCGCCGTCGTCGTCGTCGTCGTCGTCGCCATCGCCATCGCCGACTGCAGCTCGGCTCTGGAGAGCTGCAGCAGGAGTTGGCTGCTCGTTTGCCAGCCATTCATTTATTTGGTCGCGTCGAGCACGCTGACGGCAACGTCATCATCAGCAGCAGCAGCAGCAGCAGCAGGAGCAGCCACGGCAGCGGAGTGTAACAGGATGAGCCGCTAGGTGGCGCCACAGCGACTGCATGGCAACGACGTCAAGCGTGAAATCGCTTTGCCAGCCCCTGCAGAGCATCAGGCAGGCAGCCAGGCAGCCAACCTGTCGTCATAAAATTTTTTTATACATAAAAAAAAGGAGAAGGTAAAAAAAACACACACACACACAAACAAACAAACAACAGCAACAAAACTTCAACCTAAAGCCCAGCAGCGGCAGCGACAGCAGCGACAGAACTTGCGCTGCAGTAAAAGAACTTGCAAAGCAGGGCACAAGGCAAAAGAAGAAGAAGAAGACGACGAAAGCAGCAGGCAGTTGACAGATGAGGCAGAGGAACAGCAGAGAGAGCGGGACGGCAACAATGCGTCGCGGCTAACGTTGAGGGCGTTGCATAGCAGAAACACAAAGTAAGTAAAATATGAAAAAGCAAACAAACCGAATGTGAAATACACTACAAGAGAGTGTAGGAGATATGTAGAAGAGTTTAATTTGTATATGCAAGATATTTAGTAGATGAAGTATAAAACATTGTAGGTAGAATACATAGTATAAGAGCGTGTGTGTAGAATGGCCAGTATAAAGGATACATATTCTCATTCTTTTTAATGGAGGAATGTCTTCAACATGTGTAGTATAAGAAAGTGGTATAGTATAAGAGATTAAGAGTTTTAAAGTGTATATGTATAAGGGAGTATACATATGTAGTAGAAGAGTGAATCTGCATGATGTTTAGTTTATGTGGTATAAGAAAGTATATGTAGTAAAAAATAATATATAAAGTATAAGAGTGATAGTAGTAGAGTATAAGAATACTTATATAATAGTAGTGTATAAGAATTGTAATATAATAGTAGTTGTATAAGAGTAGTAATAAAAGACTATACCAGAATTGCTATAAGAGTATAAGAATGGTAGCATTAAAGTATAAAAGAAATAGTATAAGAGTGGAAGTAGAAGAGTATAAGAAAAGTAGTAAACGAGCATAAAAAGTATAAGAGTAGTAATAAAAGAGTAATAGTCAAAGAGTATACGAGTAGTAGCTAAATAGTATAAGAGTGGAAGCATAAGATCATTAATAAAAGAACATAAGAAAAGTAGTATAAGAGTGACATATTAAGAGTATAAGAGCAGCAGTACATACAACTATTTTGAAATACAGTACTTATTGACAAAGTAAGCGAAATATCGTTCATTGCCCATTTCGGTTAGAGGGTATCGGTATCAGCATATAAATTTTAAACGCTTCATAACGATGCAGTCAGGTGACACAAGGAACGCAAAATGGAATGAAGGAGATGGGGAAACTGGGCGGCGGATGGGACGGATGGATTGACGCGGGTCTGCGTGGAGCAAGGACGCATATCGCATGCGGCGTCTGCCAGAGATCGGAGGCTGCCAAGACACAGTTTTCGCTAATGAGTTTCCGTCTCAGCCCAGCAGTTATTGTTGTTGTTGTTGTTAGTGTTGCTGCCGTTGCTGTTGCTGTTGATGACTCCGCTTAATAGTCAAAGCGATAGAGCAGCGAACGCTGATGAAGGTAGTTGATGATGCCTTTTGCCATTTACGAGGCCTTTAAATATCAGTGAAATGAGTTGCAAACTGCAGCCAAGCTGCAGCCGAGCTGCAACTGCCATCATTCAGCGTCATTAGCGGGCTCATTAATTGGCCAGTCAGACTTTTATATCCGTTGTTGCTGTTGTTGTTGTTGCTGCTGCTGCTGCTGCTGCTGCTGTTTGCATTGACAACATAAACAAGCAAACAGCCAAACAGCCAAACAGTCAGTCAATCTATCAGTGAGTCATTCACGCGCTGACAAGTCAAACAAGACGACAAGGACAAGGACAAGGCTGTCGCATGTCGCCTGACGCCTGTCGCCTGTCGCTTGTCGCCCGGCAACAATGGAGCGCACACGCCACGAGTGGGGGCAGACAGGCACAAGCTAATCCCCAACTGAATTTCAGCAGCTCGAAGAGCCAACGACAACATTGGTTAAGTATCTTGAAATAATATTTACACTTTACGCAAAAGACTCAATGCAAACACAGCAGCAAAAGATGCGCCCCACTGTGGGCCACTTCTTGCCCGTCAACCCGCACTGCTTGCGCTGTTACAGTTGCTTTTGTATGTAGCTCTTGCTGCCTGCTGCCTGCTGCCTGCTGCCTGCTAGTCAAATAAGTTAATCGCTTTACCAATGCAGCAACAACAACAAGTGGGCGATCGGGGGGGACGCTTTGCTCTGACAGCGGTCAACACTTGAGTGCAATTGTGAACCGGTTAGCTGCTGCCTTTGCCTTTGCTTTTGCCTTTGCTGTCATATTTTTAGCTTTGAACCTTCCTCCTATCTGCCCCTCTCACTCTCACGCGCTCGCTGGCTCACTCTCTATCTGTTTGCTTTATCCGCTCTTCTCATCACGAGTTGCATACGCAAAACTATTTTTAAATGACAAACCAGGCAGACAAAACGGCGCAAGGAGCAAGCGAAACGGCAACAGCAGCCGAATGAAGGAATTAAAGCTAAACAGCAAATACTAGTTAGAGCGAGATGCGCTTATGTATGTATAATATATCGGTGTGTGTGTGTGTATGTAATGTACAGCTAGACGCCAGGCTGTTGCTTTTGTCGACCTTAGCCAAGCTGCTGCTGCTGCGGTCAAATGCGAGTCTGCCCTATGGAAATCTTGTCGTCGTTGACGTCGACGTCGACGTCAGCGTCGCTTCAATTGATATTGCATTTGCATTTGAATTTAATTGAATTGCATTGTTTGAAGCCGTCGTCGACGCCGTTAACATCGTGGGCTTTTGTCTGGGCAGCAGCTGAAGAAAGTGAAGTAATTCCTGTTGTTTTTTGTTTTCATATTTCGCTTCTTCCTCTTCTTTCTATTTTTTTTGTATTGCGCAGATTTTCATGAAGTTGCGCTATCTTTTAGAATGCGTACATTGACTATCTCATGTAATTTGAGAATGATGTGATTAAAGTTTATTATTTTATAATAATAAAATAGTTTTCTTATATATAAAATTGAATTTTAAGCTGGATGAAAGATAAATGAAATAACTTTATGTAGAATATTATATATAAAGAGTATAAGATTGTAATTCTGATATATCAACAAAGTTTTTGAGTTCTAAATGAGCATGAGAATATTATATATTTGATATAGATTATTATACATTTGCCTATATCTAGGCCTGCGTAAGAGCATCTGCAATTCGTTGCAGTAAATTTACTTAATATTTAATTTGTGGTCTGGCTCTTGACAACATCGCTTCAGACACGCATACGAAATACGTCAAGTGAATAGACTTTTCCGAATAGAAAGAAAATGATATAATTACGCATTGGGCCAAACGTTGGCTTTGATGTGGTGCGGTCGTGTCAGTTCCCACTCCCTCTCTCTCCCTCTGTCTCTGTGCCTCTCTCATAAATGAGCCACATTTTGGCCCTTTAATTGGCCAATTTGACGTGATTTTTTCCTAACTTGTTTTGTTTACTTTGACACCACGCATCAAGTTAAGAGCCAAAAGGTAAGGCGCGGGGTTCAGCGTCTGGCATCAAACGCATTTGATTACGATTTGAGTGGGTCTCTCTTTTTCTCTCTCTCCCTCTCTCTTACACTCTTGGTAAGATAATTGAAAATTAATTGCTTTGGCCAGCCGAACATGGGGCCGGATGATAGCAACTGATGTCGTCTCTGCCCCTGCCCCGGCCCAGCGAGAGCCTAGAGTTTCCCTCACTCCCCACTCTAGGCCAGATCGGCTGCGAACGGGTTATTTAATTAGTTTTGACGCGCCCAAGCTCGCGATATGCCCGAACTCATGTAAGCTGTAAGCCGTCTCTTTGGCTTAGCCTCGCTCTGAAGGCGTTGGGATCGACACGCGATCGATTGCATTGCATTGTATCGCGTGCGCCACCTAGCGACGCGCAACGGAAGCTGTCACACCGAAAAAAAAAAAAAAAATTGATTGAGTTTCGCCCATAAAGCAATTTGTGTCCCGGACAAATCTTCTAATAAACTTGTGTGTGCGAGCTGAATGCGAATGAAGATGGGTTGCTGGAATGGGTTGCAGGGATGTGATGCTCTTGGACTCGGGCTGGACAATGGTCGAACGACCATTGAGTGTGTGGGCGGGGCCCACAGTGCAGTAGCAATGGCAAACAAACAAGATTTCACAATCAGCAATGGAACCAAAAGTGTGTTTGAATTTCGAGTTAAGTGAGTGAAATGTAGCAGGAGGCGGGAAGGCGGGGAGGTGAGAGGAGCTGACAGCAGGAGGTAGTAGCAATCGCTGCTCCTGCTCCTGCTGATGAGCATGAAAAATGGTTCAGGGACAAGTCTCCAGCATTCGCAGACACAAGCAAATGCAAATCGCATGCGAAACTTCCCATTTGCTCGCACTCCTGCTGCTGCTGCTGCTCCCGCTCCTGCTCCTACTTCTGCTCTCATCTCCAGTCAATGCCTGGAGGCGGGCGTTGTCTACTGATTTCGAATGACATGCAGTTGTTGTGAGAGCAGCTGGCTTCAATGGAAGATACTATTCAGCTGCTCTGGCTGCTCCCAGCCATAGGCCATGAAAGCGCACAGTTGTCAACTGTCGGACTGCTGGACAGTGCCGGACAACTGCCTGACCAGCCCCCCCACTACGCCCAATTCCCTTCTCAATCCAACTGCAATTGGGTTTTGAGTCTGCACAGTGGGACCTATGAAACCCAGCTAAAATCAAAATTGTGATCAAAGCTATATAACAATAGTAATTTTTATTTATTTTTGTCATCTGATTCATTTGATATTTAAATTTATATATGAATTTCAAAAATATATATATTTTTTTTTGCAATGCAAAATGTGCAACGTGCCCACTGTGCGTCGCAATATTTGGCATTGCTTGTTCAGTTTAACGATCGCCGAAGGCAATGTCTCCATCTAACTGTGCGTGTGTGCTCTCTTCCTCTACCATTTACTCTCTCTACTCTCCTGCTCTCTTTCTCCCTCTCTCTCTCTCACTCTCTGTAAGATGGCAAATAATTGAAGCGTCAAGCCTTTTACCGTTTTACCCAAAATGCCAGCGGGCAGATTTGTTGCTTAACGGGCAAATGCATTAAGCAAACATTTCATTTCAATCCATTTCATTCCGTTCCCCAGTCAATTCCATTGTGCTGCACGACTGAGAACTAACTGTAAATGTAGTAGCCAAGAGTATTCAGTGTTCGTTTTGCACTGCTCTCCTCACACGTCCCTCTCTCAAGCTCACTCTCTCACTAGCGACGAGCGTCGCAGTCGTGAGTCACGCGTCGTCAGTCACGCGTGAATGTGGCTGCGTGTTACGCGTGAGTGGCGTGTTTGCTGTGCAAGTCAAGCGCATTTGGCAGCTAATTATGGTCCACATAATGAGACGAGTGGAGTGGAGTATGGGCGGGCCTGTGATGCGGTGGGGCGGTGCTTGCACATAGCGCATACGACACGTTGACCCACTTCGTGGGGGCCAGCATATAAATTATAATTTCTCTTTGTTGCTGTTGTCGTTTGTTGTTAAGCGCATTTTCGGCTAATTAAAAAAAGAGCGACAGCATCTCGCAAAAGCAAAAGCAAATGAGAATATAAAGCAACGGTAGAAGGACAAACAGACTGACAGAGAGATATGTATGTATGTGTGTAGCCTTAGCTAAGTGAAAGAAGTGTGCAAAGAATGCAAATTAAATGAAGAAAAACGCGCCACGCCATGCGGGCCAATAAAACAAATGCTAGGGGCGAAGCGGTGGGTGCGGCGGAGCAGCGATGAAGCGCAGTTAAATTGAAAACAACAAAAATGAAAACAGAACAATACAAACACAAAGCAAACGCTAACTTTGGCAAGTCGCACTACAAATGCTCTCATAAGTATATATGTACAAAAACTTACGCTCATATGCGTTATTAAACAGTTATCTACACTCATACTCTCACTTTGCTTCTATGGCTGTGCATCAGTGTTGTCAGTTTGGCAACATCATTGCCACATTCATCTCATCAGTTAGCTATTTAGCTTTTTCTAGCTATTTACTATCTGATCTAACTTGCCAAAGACCTAAAGAGTTGGCAGCACTACAGTGCATATGCCTTCTACTCTCTCTCTCGCGCTACGCACTTCATGCCATCACTCTCATACCCTTGGCCTACCCTATACCCTATAGGAAAACAAAAAACACTTTAATGAAAAAGCAGCTCAAATGCTAACAAGTGTGAGGCGTAACAAATGAGTGGAATGCGAGAAGCAGGCGGAGCAGAAGCAAATTTTAGGCTCTTTCTTTCATAATTCTTATATAAAAAGCGAAGGCAACAACACAAGCAAGCAGCCGCAGCGCACGTCAAGCAAAATTTTTTGGCCTGACAAATTATGATTTATGCTGCAGCTGGTTGTTCTTAAAGTTATTGTTGTTGCTGCTGCTGCTGTGGCTGACATTTTGTCACTGTCGTTGATGTGGGCGCCGCGCAGCTGCGCTGACGACAAACTGTTTTAAATCGTTTTGCAAACAAAAGCTTTAGAGCGCCCCTGAGCGCCGTGACACGCGTGACTCACGTACACGAATGCGCCTGATTAACTTAAATGATGATATATATCTTTCGAACTGCCCAGCAAAGGTACATATAAAATTTCCCAATGCATTTGTGGCTCTATCTAACATTCTTACTATACTTAACAAGACAATGGATTGAATTATGCGCACTATTATGCTAGATTAAACTAAGCTTGCTTATGCATGCAACATTCACATAATCAATCATCAATGTATGTATTTGTGTATGTGTATATGTGCTTAAGCGTGCACCAACTCTCTTTTCAAATGCTAGACAAGCAAAGCTTACATATGTACATACATACATACATATACATATGTATGTATACACGTGCACGTCTTTGAGTGCACCCTACTTCTCGTTCACACACGCATGCATATGTATTAGAGTTTCAGCATGCCCTCCCGCTCGTTGCTCTCTCAGCTTCTTACAGTTATAGAAGACAAAAACATGTCACACCAATGAAAACGTAATCACTCTCAATTATGTCTGCGCTCTTCTAGCGTTGATCCAACGACAGACGAAAAGACTAAAGTGGCAATGCACTGGTATGCATATGTATGTGAAAGCGAGAGAGACGATGTGCGCCAATATAAAGGCAGCTTTAAAGCAAAAGCAAATTACGCTAGCTATTTAATTGAGTGCAAGGGAGCGCGATGCGAGACCTTGACTCTGTCATACGAAGACGAATTTAATAATGGAAGCTGACTCTTTTGCTCTCACACGTCCCACGCGTATCTAATGTGATTATCAAAGCATTTTAGACCATTGACTCAATCGACTCGATTATTGCTGGTCAATGCGACAAAAACCCAATTGCGACATGTCAATTTATCCTTTATCTCATGCACACAATCAATTTATGTACGTACTATATCAAAAAGCAGTCTTAAAAGCATTCCCACATGCGCAATACCCAAGATACACACACGCACATCTATCTGAATTTCCATCGGCATTGGCAATCGCATCGAACGTTCGCCTTTTTGCCAATCAACTGCTGCTGCTGCTCGTTCAGTCAATGAATGAATAAATGGCAACTGTAAATGAAAACAATTCAAATTAAACTTGGTCAGCGCCAGCCGGTGTGGGGGGAGGTGCAGCTGCAGGTGCTTGAATACTGTAACATGTCCAAGAACTTCAATGGGCCCAATATACAAAATATACAAAAATGAAAATAAAACATGAAAACAAAAGCGAAAAGGAAAAAAAAAATCACATACAAAGCGAGCGAAAGAGATGCAGAGAGAGATGTATAGAGAGAGAGAGAGAGGGGGGGAGAGAAAAAAAAAATCAGCAAGTGTTCTTCAGGCTAATATCACAAACGCAATTACACGGGCTGCCAGCCCAAGGGAGGCTGAGCATAGTGAGCGGAAGAGAGACGGGGAGACGGAGTGGCAGGCAGTGGGGCAGCGAGGCTGTGCGGCAGAGTGAGCACGCTGACTGGTCAGCCACGAAACGGTATACGGTATAGTATGTGTTTTTTGTTCTAGCACAACAAAAGCAATTGCCCATTGAGCCAGGCCAGGAGCGGTCACAGGAGCAACAGCGCCAGGCCCAGACTGCATGCCAAACATCCTGCAGACGATTTCAGTTTCCCCCATGGGGCATGGTCATTGTGGCACATTCAATACACACACACACACACACACACACACACACACTGGCAGAGGTTTTCAGCAGAGACTAACTAATAATAGGCAGCCACTTGGTCTGAGCGAAGCTTTTGTCTCTCAACTGTTTACAGGTAGCAGCAAAAGTTTTTCCCGCCCAGTTGGAGCTGGGGAGACGCCCGCTGGGCAACTTAACGGAAGCGAGCAATTTAGTTGCTAAAAAGGCTCGCCAATGAGCTCCCAGTGGGCAATCAGCTGGGCAGCAGACAGTGATTGAAAAACCATGAGCAACAACGACGAAGGCTCGCAAAGGCGATTCCGGATGATGAGCACTTCAAAAGGTAAATCAATTAGAGTTCGATAGACAACGTCTATCGATCAGATTTGACAGCATTTCTTTCTACTTAACTCTAAAGAATCTTTGTGAATATTCGATTTGAGTAAATTGTGAGCAATTTAAATGGAATGCAAAGTGCCTGAAGCCCTGCTCGATAAATCTAATTATCGATAACAGAATAGTACTTTGAATATCGGGCTAAGCGATGTGCTGGTGATGAGAAAATGCTTTAAAACTGTTTTAGATATGCAAATCAATAGAAATTTATGCGTTGTTTGATATATAGTACTATCGATGCCTTTCGATAACATTGAATATTGAGCTGGCCATTGAAAAGTAACTTAGCATTGTGTGAGCATTAAGTGAAATTGAACTACATATACGGCGTGTGCATAAATGCTTTATATATGACATTGTAGAAGTATTTAACGATAAATGTTAGTATCGATTATTTTACATATTGTTCATGGCAATACAAGAGAGCTGAGCAAATGCAAAGAACTGAGAGAGGGCAAAGATGCATGAAAATGCGCATGAGCTGCGCTGCATAAGATATATTTGAGTATTTATCGATAAATCGAATTATCTATTCCTTTCATAAGACTAATAGATTATTTAAAGAAATACAAAGAGTGCAAAACAATGAGCAAAAAAAAAAAACAATCGTAGTAATAATAAAAAATCATTATCGATAACATTTAACTATCGAAATGTGCGAATGTCATGAATGAAATGCATTGCTGTCAAAAAGTGTCTGAGCTACATTTGCTAAGCGATATTTAATTACCGCTCGATAGTCACATGACTATCGATAATTGTCTATTGCAAAGACATAATGTCATCAATCATAATGATGTACTGCAGCACAGCTCCATTGCAATTTGGTCTCTTTTAGAATTGAAGTGTTTCCCGCATTCAGCTGCACAATCCAATTGCTGGCCAAAAGGCGATTCGCTAATTGTTCTGACTTCTCCATTTTATAGATAAATGTATAAATTATATTAAGCTCTTTCAATTGCAGGCGCTCTCTCGCCCCCTCTCTCTCTCTCTCTCTCTCTCTCTCTCTCTCTCTCTCTCTCTCTCTCTCTCTCTCTCTCTCTATCTTCCTTTCTCTCTGTCTCTCTGTATTTTAACGCTTTGTGTGCGTAATTTGCGCGCTTTGTTTTAATTAAAATTCAAATGCGTTGCAATTTCATTAATTACCAGACACACACACACACACACACACACACTCATATACACACTCACACACATACTGAGAGACAGACACACTTGGTCAGTCATTGCTGCTGCCACTTTCAGCCATTTTGCAATAGAGGCTTTGAAACTGGCGCTGACATGACTACAGCCAAGCCCCAGCTCCTCCTGCTACTGCTGCTCCTCCTGCTGCTGCTGCTGCTGCTGTTGGCCATTGCATGCCGGCAGCCAAGCGAAGCATGAAAGCAAACGCATAGCCATCAACTAAGCAAAGTGCCTGCCCCACCCGGCTGCGCTTGCCACGCGAAGCGGTGCACTGTATTCACACGTTCGCTCTCACTGTGCGTGTGTGTGTGTGTGTGTGTGTGTGTGTCAGTCAACAATTCAATTAACGTGTTGATGATTTTGTGGCATGCAACATGGCGTACGAGTCCTGCCAGCTAGCTGCAGTCCGGCTAGCAACAGCCAGACTCTGCAGCAGAGTCAGCCTCAGCCTTTACCTAGCTCGCTCTCCCTTACTCTCGCTCTCTCCCCTCTCCCCTCTCCCTCCCTCTCCCTCTTTCTTACTGTTGTGCCTTCGCATTTTAATGAGCAATTGATTGTGCCGCTGCTGCCTTGCTGGCCTAATCGCGCTTTGCTTACTTTACAGCATCCCCAATTTGTCAATTTGTCAATTTGTCAATTAGTTTGTCAATTGTTTAGCTCGAGTTGAACTCGCGTTCGTTCTCAATGTATTCGCAATTAAACAAATGCCTGCCGCTGTTGCCAATGGCTAAAATGCTTAACACTTTCAATTAAACGCATTAATTTTATGGGATTATGCGTTAGAGCGAGCCGCCTGCTCAAGGTAAGTTGATAACGAAAACTGCCAGCTGACAAGAACACGGAGTCGGGCGCATCGCATATCAAATTTAATTTGCTCATTTGCCCTAAAAGCTTTTAATGTGTCTTGGGTGGAACTCCACACCCCCCCGCCCACCCCACTCTCTCCTCACCTCGGCTCCCATTGGGCAGGGGGAAGCGGAGTCTGTGTAGCATGTGCTTGGCTCTGCTGCTGCTACCTAGCGCGCTGCCTGCTTACGTAGCAAAAATGCGCCCCTAATTAAATTCAATATTAAATTGAGCAAAACGCAATTAACTCAGAGCCGAGCAGAGCTGAGGCAGCGCTGAGGCAGCGCTGAGGCAGAGCAGACGTCGACTGGCAGAGCGCCAGACGGCGGGGCGATTCTCCTGCTGCTGCTGCTGCCGCAACGTTACGTATACGCAATGCTGGCGGCTGAACTGTGATTTGGCTGTTGTCCTGTAGAGCGCGTTAGAAAAATGAACATTATAGATATTAAGTGACTAGTAGGCGACTAGCGTATACCCTGTAAACTTGAAAGAGAATTAAGTTGGGCCTAGCTAAACATCATATTGCATTTAGGTTGGCAAAACCAAAGATAAGTTAGAGAAGAGATGATTTTAAATTATTCTCCATGTGACTGCCAAGCAAATACCCTGCAGGTACAGCACTCCAATGCTGACAAAGCCAAAGACTGACAGCAGCAGAAGTGTTTGCTAAAAGGGAATAAAGGGCAAATAAACATCATATCAAATATTCAGCTAATGCCCTGTAAACTGACAAAGGCCCAAGCTATTTAACTATTTATGATCCTGGGCTAAGCCATTTAAGTAGTAAATAAAAATCGAACAACTCACATTTCCCATGCTGAAACTAAGCTAAGAGTATAGTGCACTTATTATTCACATAATTTAGTTTGCCTGTGCCAAGATCTGATATTTTTATAGCTTGCATATAGACATAGAATAATATGATAATCGATAATCGATACAATTTTCGATTTTTATATATAAAATATATATCATAGTATTTTTTAGAAGTTTTGGGGGAAACAATCCAATAGAAAAAGAAAAGAAAGTCAAAATTATGATAAACACATGAAGCAATTGCAATTTATCGCTACATGTTGAGCAATAATTTCGATAAATGTGATCGAATAATAATATTTAAAAATTATATTTAATAAATGTAAGATTAATCGAAGCTAGTGCCAAATAACTTTCGATATATTTATATATATACATATATATAAGTAAAGCGCTGGCTCATGTTGAGCAAGTATTTTCGATAAACCTAAGAAGCGAAGCTAATGGAAAATGAAAAAAGCTATGCTTAGTTATCGATAACATTCAGTATATTATATATATATATATATATTTATAATCACTGATTAATAAGCATATGTGTATTGACTTGAATCACATTATTGTGATGCCACTGTGCACGAAATATTGCTGCTGATGTTGCTGTTGTGTGTGGGCGTTGTAACAATGTGCGCACAGAAACAGAAGCGAAGGACAACAACGGCAGTTACATAGATAACAATTAACAGCATTTTCCCACTGCTCACACCCACACCTAACCACCTCTAGTTCCCTGGCTCCCCCCTTTTGCTCGCCCAGCAGCAGCGACTCAGACCAACTCTGTAGCCCGTTGGCTACGTTTTGGCAATCTTAGATGTCGGCAAACATTTTGTGTGCGTGTTGACGTTGCTGCCGCAACAGCAGCAACAGCAACAGCAGCAGCGGCAGTCGAGTCTGATGTGTGCCAGCGATAACAATACGCCCTAAAGGCAAAAACTACGAGACGGGCAACTCTTGGCATGCGTTCTCCAAGCATCCCGGCACTGCAACGCTTCCGCCGTCTCTGCCACATGCGAGCAGCAAAATTAATGTCTGCTAATGATTTGTGCCGGCATTCTCTGCCCTCGCCAGCCACGCCCCCCCCCCCTTTTGGCTGGCATGCAAAGTGTTTAATGTTTCATAACTGAACACTGGGCGAGCTCGGAGCGGAGAGCTCACAACAGAATAGATCAGAGAACATATAGAGAACATGACAAGGCGCACAAAGTCAACTTACAGCAACTGCCTCAGGGGGGAGAGGGGCTGGTGAGAAGGGGGGGGGGGAGGGGGCAAAAGGTAGAGACTGAACAGGTGTACAACTGCAATCTCACTTTCAGTTTGTCAGCCACAGACGACTGAGAGACAGACGAACGGCATAGTCAGGAGCTGCATATGTAGAGCGCATAAATTGTCAAAGCATTCGCCTCTGTGCAGAGGCAACTATTGAATGGGTGTGCGTCTGTGTGTGTGTGTGTGTGTGTGTGTGTGCGTGTGTGACAACATTGTCAACGTGGGTTGCAACTTGTTTCTGTGCTAATGAGCTGGGAGAGAGAGAGAGAGAGAGAGCGCGATAGAAGTTATCGAACGTCAATATTGATATGAAATTTCTAGCTGCGATTGCAACAAATGTGCATATGCAATAAGTGTTATCGATAAAATATCGAAGCAACTAGTTAAACGATAATCAATATATTTAACAGTAACTATGCATAGTTAAGCAGCGAGGTGGCATATTCTGTTGATAATCTCTTTCCATAACATATCGATTAGTAGTAACTTCAACTTAGATATCCATAAATAATCGATACCTTGTCATTAAGTATTTGTACTCAGTAATTGTGATTGATTAAAGAGAACAAATCTTATAACATACTAAATATGATATAAGTAGTACTCTTTATCGATATTAATCGATAAATAGGTACCAGGTGATTATCGAAAATGCAAAAATGTTTGTATTATATCATGCATATATATTATCATGTATAGTTTGCTGCAGGCTATATCTGTTTTATACCAACAATTATCAATGACTATCGATAGTTAATTGGACCATACTTGTTGAATATATCGAAAAGAAGTCAATTGAAGCTCTTGCCAGTTTATTATTTAGATGTCGGAAGCTATGCTAGATATTTCTTTTACTAACTGTACATGCTCTATCTATCTATCGATTACATATCGAAACAACTTCATTTGCCTTTCTCTCTCTATATATAGCAAAAATAGTATATAATACTAGTTAAATTAGCTATAGCTCTTAAATTTCATTTAATACATAACAAATAATGCTTCAAATCATTCCCATTCAATTACCGATAACAAATCGAAACGCTTAGGCAATCAAGGCCACTTCATTCATTAGACATATGTATATACATTAGTAATTCATTAAAATTCCTCGATTTCTATCAATGTCAACTTAGCTATGCATCAAATATGCAACACAAAGTGCCCCCATTTAACTATCGATAACATATCGAAGCGCTCGAGACACACCCAGTCCGAATGGTGTGCAGCGTTGCTTCCAACTGCTTCATGCATATTTATTGACCACACACACACACATACACAAATATAGTGAGAGGCGACATGGGCCACGCCCACCGCTGCCACCGCTGCGACCCAGGCACGTCCAATGGGTGTTCCCAGCGCGCGCATTGGCCCTGCCCCTCCTCCGCTCACCCGCTCGCCCGCTCGCCTGGCAAACTCAATTGCAATTACATGAAACTTTAGCTTATAATTTGATTAAACTTTTCAATTACAATATGCAATGAAGTTGCTCAGCGACAAGACTTTTTTGGGGGCGTACGCAAGGGCGGAACGAAACGGAACGGTAAGCGAAGATGTGGCGTGGCGAGGCGAGGCGAGACTGGCCCGGACTGCTAATTCCCACAATTACAAATTTGCTGGCAAGCAATCAAGAGCGAGATACCCGAGACGCGTCACAGACCTCCCAGGCACAAAATCGCAAAATGGCAAAAAGCACCTGCAACGGCAGCCAGTCCAGACTGGCTTCGGTTACCGGAGCGGAGCGAATGCGCTGGCCAACTGCCAGGCCAGAAGGTAACCAAAAACCCAAACAACTGTCAGCAATCGCCAGTTGGCAGCTGGCAGTCGAGCATATGGCCAGGCCTAGACTTGAATCTGGACTCTAGGCGGCGGGCTGCGGTTGCATCGAGATCTACCAGACCTGTGCACTAACCCCCCCTCACATGCTCTCTCTCTCTCTCTCTCTCTTGTTCTCTCTCTGCTATATCGTAGTCTGTGTGTGGTTCATAATCTTAAATTGCCAGCCAACTGGTTGCCATTGCCTGTTGGCCAACTGGGGAACGGGTGCCGACGTACGTGCTCATGTATGCAATAGAATTTTTCTCTTCTTTTCTTTTATTTTGTTTGTACATACATATAAATACATATATCTATGTACTTTTTTTTTTTTTTTAGCTGCAGGTTAATCTAAATTAGTAAAATATACACGCAGCCACAGCGCAGACGGTCGGCGTTGGGCTTAACTAACTCAAAGGTAAATAGACAACATCTCTGCCAGCGTCGACGTCGCGTCGCAGCATCTCAGCCGCAACGACGTCGTCAAGCGTCGACAACTCTTCAGTTGTCTCATCTATTGTTGTATTTGCTGTTGTTGCTGTTGTTGCTACTGCTGCTGTCTGCCACTGATGCCGCTGATGCCTTGATGCTTGACGTTTGCCCCGTTTGCCACATGCAAACCAAAGTAAACTTTAAACAAAACTTGGCACAAAGCTGCTGCCGTCTCTTTAGCCAGCAGCGCTGAGCAGCGTGGCCAATGCTAAACTGTGACACGTTCACAATATAACGCAGTCACAGTTAACAGTTGAGTATCACAAGTGAAGCTGTTACCATGTCTAAGAGACTAAGAAAACGGACAGATAATAACTGGAATATATTTATATTTTAATAAATTTAAATCTAGTTTCGTAGCTATTGAAATATCTGAAATTTCAAATCGATTTTAATCTATTATTTGAGCTGCAGCTGCTCTATCTGCTTAATATCTGTGCTTATCTGATCTGTGCTCAAAATAAAATCATTTTATACATATATTATCTTTTCTTTGATTTTTCCCCCAATAATTATGTCATCTTATATACCATGTCATACTCCTAAAAAAAAATCTAAGCAGAAAAGGCCTAGTCCTTAGTCTAAACTCTTTAATTATTGTAAGATACTATTCACAAAACTGTAATTATAACAAAGAGTGAAATAAATTGAATTGAATTGAATATACTATTACTGAAACGCAACTAAAGCCAGTGTTGACAAATAAAGAAAAAAAGCTAATTAGTTTTATAACTCTATTTATAATATTAACTTCATCATGGGCTTTTCGACTGTTGCTCATATAGTTAGGCTTTTCACTAAATAACTATGGAAGCTACTTAAAAGCTTTAGCCATGGAGCTCTGCCTTTGACCAGTGTTGCATAAAGCTCGTGTGCGACATGTGCAACACGTAGGCAGTGTTAGAAAGTTGCCAACGCAGCTGAGCTAAGTCACAGTTTCCTGTGCTGCCTACGTGACGAATTCGCATTCAGTCACATTTGCACAGCTTAATTCACTATTTGTTGTAGGCAGGCGTAAGAGGATTTTCATTAAAGCGCATCAAAAAAAAAAAAAAAAAAAAGAAATAAATAAATCTGCCCATTGTTGTTGTTATTGTTGATGCCTCTGCATGCCGATACAGACGACTGACTGACTGACTGGTGGCTCTTCAGCTTCAACTTCAGCATCAGCATCAGCTTCAGCTTCAGTTTCAGTTACAGCTGTCGCAGTCTCAGCAACCACAGCCGGAAATGTGCAGAGACAAAATACAAAACGCGCGTGCCCGAGAACTTTGGCCACAGTGAAGGTTGCCTGGTTGCCTGCTTGCTTGGTTGTTGCATTGTTGCTTGTCCGGTTGTCGGTTGTCGGTTGTTGGTTGTTGCTTGTCTACTGTCTGTTGTCTGTTGTCTGCTGTCGGTTGTTGCTGCTTGGCTTAGCCTTTGGCTTTGCTAAACAGCTTTAAGCTCAACTCGCAACCCCAATGAGAGCTCATCCTTGATGTCTGCTGCTCCTGCTGCTGCTACTCCTGCTGCTGCTGCTGCTACTCCTCCTGCTGCTGCAACATGGGCAAAGTCAAGTACATTGTGCGCTGTAGTATCATTTGCACGTACTTGTCACACGGCCTCAAGTAGTTGTTGTTGTTGTCGTCTCTGTTGCAAGTTGCTTGTTAACATTGCCTCGCGTTGCGCCTGCAGCTAGGCCAGAGCTACACATCTCTCTCTCTCTCTCTCTCTCTCTCTTTTCCTGTCTCACTCTTTATCTATCTCTTAAGCTTGACCTGCGCGCGCCTTTTCATTATGTCCAGCTCGCTGAACGTCTTTGGCATCGCACAAAACTTTGCATAAAATTAATATCAAGCCAATGGCTTCACTTCAGCCTACCAATTCAGCGCCTCCTGCTACTCCTGCTACGACTCATCATCTGCTTCATGTTTCCGACAGTTCATTGCGAGTGTTTTAACGGTCGCCGCTTCCGCCGCTGGGCGCCGTCCGTCCGTCTGTTCGTCCGTCTGTTCGTCTCTCGGTCCCTCGCTCGCATAATTCGCTTTTTATGTTAACTTTGCCATTTCAAATATTTAATTTTGAAAAATAATTTATTCATTTCCGGCGGACTCGTGGACAACGCCGTCACGCGTCGCCCTGTGTTGATGATTTCCTTTTTTTTTTTCGCCCATCTTGAAATTCATTTTTATTTTTTTTATTTTTCCTTTTTTTTTCTTTCTCTTTTTTTTACATTATGTCCCACCGCAAAGTTGATTTGCTTTGTTTTGGCCAGCGGGTGGAAATTGAAACTGAACTGTAATCAAAGCGCGGCTATTGATGTCATCTGCTGCTGCTGCGGCTGCTGCTGCTGCGACTTCGCTGCCGGCTGCCGGCTCAAATGTAAATGAATTTCTGCATCAATTCATCGGACGCATTCCCATTGACAATATGAATTTCAATTGTCAGCGCTGTGAATAAAGCTGGAGAGATTGGGCACGGCGATTGCGGCATTACGCGGAATGCCAAGCGACAGTCCTTAATAGTTATTACAATAGTATTATATTGACAAATACTCTTACCATAACAGCTTATTGCTGAAAGTAGCTAGCTTTTCGTATCGGCTTTGATAGCAGCAGCGAACAAAGAGGCAAAAGTGAAGGCTAAATTTGTGACCTATTTTAGAGACTGTTGAATTTCCTTTAGACATATCAATATATCATCTATCTAAATACTCCATATATCTATTTGGTTTGCAGCTTCTCAAAAAACACAAATTTGAAAGAGAATGCAATCGATTTTCTGCTATCGATTATTTTCGATAAATTTGAGCTTGAACAAAAGTCGATTGTCCATACTTATCGATTATACAGTTAGGGAGTATCTGAATTTAAGGCTAAAGACTTTCTGAATCAAATTTAAGCAGAGTATTAAATTGCTGTGAGCTCTGCAACATCCAATCAGCCCCTTCAGTGGCCCGAATCATTTGATGCCTTTAAGCCAAATTGTCAGTGCGAACATATATCGATATTTTAAACAAATGTATATGAAGCCTTTTATTTATTTAACCTTTTTTTTTCATATATACTGAATAGTAGTAAAATTACAAAAAAAAAGAGTGTAGATTAATTTTAATCTTTTCTAAAAATTTTAGCCTTAAGCCAAGGAAAGTTTCAGATCGATATGCAGCTATCGATTATTTTAAACAAATTTGATCAGATCTGACCTCACTTATATTGTATGAATAAATATATACCTGAATATATACCAACCAGCTAAATACTCTGAGACTTTCAGCCAAACCCATTGCAATGAAAGTTTTATATCCACTTAAAAGTTGCCGCTCGCTCTCATTATCCAAGCTATTAAATGAAGGCCGTAACAGCTAAAGTGTTTGAAGCCAACAATTTGAATATTTTAATCATTCATAATTAGTCGTTTTATAGCTTTGTTAGGCAACTGCCTCAAAACAGAGATTTGTGGGAGAGAGAGAGACAGAGACAGAGAGAGAGAGGGTGAACTTGAGAAGAAAGTTTTCGTAGAAGGAGTTGAGATTCGACTACAAAGTGAGCCAAACTTAGGCACATAATGAGGCTGCTTATTGTAGAAAGATATTTATATATAAAGTATACGTATATATAGAATATATATTTATATAAAATATTGTCTGCCCGCATTTGAGGGCAGCTAAAACAAATAACACGCATTCGCCGCAATCCACTTAAAATAAAAAAGAAGAAAGAGTGAAGTGGGGGAAAAAAATGTAGATAATTAAGTTGACGCTTAAATTGATTACACACACATACATATATTTTGTGTAGAGCTTAAAACTGCATTCGATTTAATTATCGAACATAAATTGCAGTCAAGAGCCAAGAGCCAGAGCTGTCAATCAATACGAAAAAGAGAGGAAACTGAAATGTAATGCTCATCAAAGCGAATGTTAAGCGCATTAATTTTAATGGCATCAGTGCGCCAATTGATAGACTCGTTTCAAGGACCAACGACCAGCCAAGGATCAAATCTAGCCGCAATTCAAGTTGTTGCATGGCAATAAACACATCTGTTGTTGTTGTTATTGTTGTTGTTGTCGTTGTGTTTGCTAAACATCAAAATGCATTACACAACACTGCATAATAGTAATTGAAATTATTGAATTCGAATTACGTTTTGTGTGTTTGTTTGGCTTACGGCTCAGTTCACTTGATTTGTCAAGTGATTCGAATTTAGCTATTAGCTCGATATATATTCAATAAATCATAGTTTAATATTTGAGATCAGACTTATTGCTTAAGTGTTGCAAAACACTTGAATGTGCAGTGCGAATCGAAGCTGATGATGAGCCGAAAATGTGTGAAGCAGCTTTAACCAGCTGAAACTATGAGAGTCCAGTTCATTGACTGTTGTCTATATAAATTTATATATATTTATTTTTTAAATACTATAAGACAGTGCTGTAAAGCCTCTTCATTCATCTACTTATTACTATATATATTTATATAAATTATATATACACGTGTTATTAAGTAAGTATTATTTTGGCTGAAGGTCAACTCTTATTTAAGTAGTTAGTAGTTATTAGCTCTTAAATAGTCGTATTTGCCATGCTTATAATTATTTTAGAAATTACCTATAATTGGAATTATTATATGCGCAAATGTGAGACTTTTATCGTTTCAAAGTTAATTTCAAGAGACTTCAAAGCAAAGGCGACATAAGAAAATTAAATACTTCAAACGGAACTAGAAAATACTCTGCACTGTGCTAACATGGGCAGATCTCTCTCATCATGAGCTTAATATAAGCAAATTCTACTACTAATGAAGTAATGTGTGAAAAACATTTTCATACTCTCTCACACACGCTCTGAGCAAGTGGCTTCGGTTCTTTTCGTTTACGTTATCGGTTGAGCGCCTTGAGCTGAGCTATTCGTGGGACGCTCGTTGAACGAACATCGCTTAGGGAGCGCCACGATTGACGTTCGTCCAATGAGAATCATCACTAAGTGAGCAGAGATCGCAGTAGAGTCTATGCAAATTGCCTTCACTTTCACATAAACACACACACACCTTCACACTCGAGTAAGCTTTGCGCAGATAACTCTCGCATACATCTCCAATACATACAAAGCATATGGAGACAGTTACGAGCCGATCGCGAATGAGTTCGTTGAAGAACCAATGCAATCGATGGCACTCTGCATCTTCTCTACGTCTTTTCTGAAAGTGTGAGTGAGCGACACTTGCAGAGCTGGATAATCTATCAAGAGCTATTTGCGAGCTATGATGAAAAGCCATTCAATGTTAAATTCCAGATTGTTTATGCTTAAGGAGTGCATACTATAATAAATATCTGCAGCTCTAAAGTATGCTTGAACTGACTTAAATCTTATCCATGTATGAGCTGCTTGAACTTGTTTCCTAAGCTCTTTAAACTATATCAAACTTAAGCTGAAAATTTGCACTCCCACGCTTAACATATATGTAGTAGTAGTAGTAGTAGTAGTAGTAGTGAAAGCAGTATTAGAAATAGATGTAGTAGTAAGTAGTAGTAAAAGTCGTAGTAGCAATAGAAGTGGTAGTAAATAGTAGTAGTAAAAGTAGTAGTAGCAATAGAAGTATGAGAAAGTAGTAGTAGTAGTAAAAGTAGTAGTAGCAATAGAAGTATGAGTAAGTAGTAGTAGTAAAAGTCGTAGTAGCAATAGAAGTGGTAGTAAATAGTAGTAGTAAAAGTAGTAGTAGCAATAGAAGTATGAGAAAGTAGTAGTAGTAGTAAAAGTAGTAGTAGCAATAGAAGTATGAGTAAGTAGTAGTAGTAAAAGTCGTAGTAGCAATAGAAGTGGTAGTAAATAGTAGTAGTAAAAGTAGTAGTAGCAATAGAAGTATGAGAAAGTAGTAGTAGTAGTAAAAGTAGTAGTAGCAATAGAAGTATGAGTAAGTAGTAGTAGTAAAAGTCGTAGTAGCAATAGAAGTGGTAGTAAATAGTAGTAGTAAAAGTAGTAGTAGCAATAGAAGTATGAGAAAGTAGTAGTAGCAATAGAAGTATGAGAAAGTAGTAGTACTAAAAGTAGTAGTAACAATAAAAGTAGTCGTAGCAGTAGCAGAAGTAGTAGTAGGAGTAGCAATATTAATAGTACTCTTAGTAGTAGAATCGCCTTAGTAGTAGTAGTAGATATCAAATTAGAAGTAGTAGATATCGCTGTAGTAGTAGTAGTAGTAGTAGATATCAAATTAGAAGTAGTAGATATCGCTGTAGTAGTAGTAGTAGTAGTAGTAGTAGATATCGCCGTAGTAGTATTAGTATTAAATGTCATAGTTGTAGCATTATTAAAATTAGTATTATACTTATTAGTATTGCTAGTCAGTTATTGGCCATGATATACAAATCTATTTTTAGATCTGATGTCTATGGTCATTGGAATAAAACAAATGGAAATCCCATCACGTTTTGGCATTGTGGCTTCTGTCAACATTTCGCGTCGCCGTCAAATTTGATGATGATGGAAAATTTGAAAACAAAAAGTTGACAATTAGAGGCTAGCCAATAATTATTGGCCAACAAATGTGCACAATGCATGCAAAGTGGTTGCGCAATATTAAATAGAGAGAAAAAGAATTACAAAAGCTAAATTAAATGGAGACGAGCTTACACGACTGCCCAAGGCGTGTTCGCGAAAAGAAAAATGTAGATGTAGATGAGAGAATCTCATAAGATCATCATATCGATCTATTGATAGAGCAAGATCTTAGAAGTATCATATGTTAATCAATGTAGTTCATTTCAGCAAGCTAGAAATTCTAGCTTGATTCTAGCTAAACTACAGCTCGAGCTCCAGCTGTGAACTAGATATTAGTTTAAAAGATATATGCGAAATATGATAAATATATATAATGAATTCTTCAGCTTCAGTATATCTTTAACAGTTGTGCCACGCCCCTTCGTGGGGGACAGCCCAATTAATTTAAATACTTTATCAAGCTCTGATGCTAAACGTTTCTATATTTCAAATTCCAAGTCTGTGGCATTCATATGCAAAACCAATATGCTCAACAACATTGTCTGAGCGAGTCTTTTTTTTAAATTAATAAATAAATAAACTGCAACGGAGATTGGGACAGGCTCAATAAATGTACAATTAAAAGCAGCATGCAACATTTGCATTTCATTTAAGTATTTCAAATAAATGTTTTTCAAGCTTTATTTTACTGTGGTGTGCGTGTGCCTGTGTGTGTGTGTGGGTGTGTGTGTGTGTGTGTGTACGTGAGTTTTAAATGTTGCATAATTTGTTGCAGCTATAACAACAAAAACAGCAGCCAAATCAGCTGTTAAACATTTAAATGAAGTCAAAAATGCGTGAGAGATTTTATTAGTGCATTTTATTGTTTATGGCTCTTCCTCATTAGCATACCCAGCGGCCAGTGTGAGACTATAGGGTATATGTATATTCGACATTTTGATGGGCTAGTGAAGTATACAGAATGGCTGGATATTTCTATATGTGGAATTTATGTTTCAAAATAATGTATTTAAAATTAAAAAAAAAATGTAAATATTAAATTGTATATATAAATTTTTAAAAATTAATTTTGCACAATTTTAATGTGAATCAAAATGATTTAAAACAATTTAAAAATTGCAGTATATCAATTAAAAATGTATATTTAATGCATATTTATTTATTATTTATTTAAGAAAATGAAATTATGATAGAACATTCTTCATAGGAAAATATAAATTTATATATATTATATAAATTTTTTAGTATATATGTATATTTAAAATGATAATTATTTCAATATATATATTTCATTTTACACTAAAAACTCAACAAAAATTGTAAATATTTGCTTTTAATATTTAATAGAAATATTTTGAATATATTGTAGATATTTTAGATATGAATTTAAAACTTCATATTAATATTATATCGATAAAAAATGCTCTATTTATATCATAAAAAATTTTATCAAAAACAAAATAAAAAACTCTATACAAAAGGGTATTTGCCTAGTCGTCTAGCCGCTACTCAAAAACAACTATTTATTTATTGTATTGTTGTTTTTTTTTATACCCTGAACCCATTGAAAATGGGAATTCAGGGTATAATGGTTTTGTGAAATGTATGTAACAGGCAGAAGGAGACGTCGCAGACCCCATAAAGTATATATATTCTTGATCAGCATAAAAAAATAAGTTGATTGAGCCCTGTCCGTCTGTCCGTCCGTCCGTCCGTCCGTCCGTCCGTCCGTCCGTCCGTCCGTCCGTCCGTCCGTCCGTCCGTCCGTCCGTATGAACGTCGAGATTTCGGAAACTACAAAAGCTAGAGAGCTGAAATTTCACATGAACACTCGTATGTTACCTACGCAATACGAGTTTATTTTGTTTTTTCGATAACTCGTCCCATTTCCAAATTATCGATAAAAAATCGAAAATTCGTTTCAATATTTTAGGTTTTTTGGGTATAACTACTACACCGTTTTAGCTAGAGACTTCGACTTTATATATTTAGTTAGATATTATGGATACGCAAATTTTGTAGTTTTCAGATTTTGGATGCCACGCCCCCTTCGCCCACAATTTGGAAAAAACGCATTTCAAATACTAGAGACTTGGAATTTAGCAATTAGATAGATATATATACCCTTATTCTACTCTGAAAATTTCATGAAGATCGTCCATCTAGAAATGGAGTTATAAGCGTCCAAAGTTCAGCCCAACCCACCCCCAAGCCACGGCAGCAACTGCGCAGTTAGCAGAGCGCGCGCTTATAAGTGCGTAAAGAAGAAGAGTATCACTTTTTTTGCAGGGTTCAGGGTATCTCGTAGTCGAGCCGTCTCGACTAGAGCCTTCTTACTTGTTTTTTTTGTATTGTTGTTATTATTTTGTTTTTTTTTTTCACTTCTTTTCTTTGGCTGCTGCCTTTTGTAGCCATAAATTATGTTGGAAAAATGATTATGAACCAGAGGCCAGAGAACCAATACCGAAACGTTGGAAAATTGCATTTACATATTGTGTTAAATATTTAACACTTGCCCAGAGTGCATGCCTGTGTGTGTGTGTGGGTGAGTTGTTGTTGCTGTTGTTGTTTTCATATTTTTTTTTTACACACATTTTAATTAGCTGCATTTTATTGCCAGGCAGCACCGCCCGCTGCTGCCCCCGCAACAGCAACGGCAACGGCAACGGCAACGGCGCTCATTAGTTGTCAAGCACTCAATAAATGGCTGAACCATACATCATTTAAGCCTTCATTAGTTTATCGGCCAAGCGCCTGGTAAAAGTTATTAGCGACAGTTTAAAATTAAATTGCCCGGCTTTTGTTGTGTGTGTGTGTGTGTGTGTGTTAACATATTCATTTGGAAGTTAATGAACTCGTCAATTAGTTAGTCATTGTCTGACGCGCTTTTTATTTTTATTCATTTTTTTTCTTTATATTTTCGTTGTGTGCGTTTTATTAAAATTCATTTTCAATTTTCCCCAGCTTTAAGCTTGAAATTTTCATCATACATTTACCATTTGAACTGTTTCAGAACTTGCTCTTGACTCTTGACGTTTAACACACTGATGACTTTTTGACTTACAGCTAACAAGCTTACAATATTGAGTACCCCTAACCCACACCCACACACACACACACACACAGTTGCTGCTGCTGCTGACTTTCTCAAGCAATTACTATTTAATTTGCGCAAGCATTTTGCGCCAACTGCGGCGCATCACGACAGCATCGTTTGGCACTGCCACTGGCCACGCCCCTTTGTGCAGCTACTCCTCTTACGCAGAGGGTTCATGTTTTGCTTTTGGTTTTGATTCTGCTTCTGCTGCTTCGACTACTTCATGTTTGCCGCTCTTGATTTTTGTTTTGTTCGTTCTTTTTTGTACCCTGTACAATTTTTGGTTGTAACTAAAGCGGGTATGCTCATAGGCAGTTGTCATATATAAATTGTGTTATGATGTATATATTTTATATATAAATTATTATTAAAAATGTAAATATTTTGTTGTATATTTTATACAATATATAAAATATTATATATTTAATGATAATAAATATATATATATATATATATATATATATATATATATATATATATATATATATATATATATATATATGTCGTATCGGTTGTAATATTATGACGTTGTGTTAGTTTTATGTTGTGATTGACAGTTGCAGTAGCATTAAAGAGAAACTGACAACTAGCGCTAATCGAATGAGTTAGCATTTTAGTGACAATTAAAGGATGTGTCATTAGAAAAGAGACAGCCATAGGTTTTGCTGAACGTGGTCTTGGATGTCGCAGAGTGAGAGTGAGAGGGATATGCCCTTCACACAGAGTTGCTATGATATTGATGAACGAGAATATGCAACCAAGAGGCAGTTTGACAGAAGGGTCGAATGGGCACTCTATGAGACACAGTCGAAAGAGAAAGCGCTTGCGTGTGAGAAATCTGCGACTCCAATAACAAGTTATTAGGCAAATACCATGGAAGGCGAGAACGACAACTCTAACGCTACGACATATATATATACATATTATTTTTTTTAAATGTATAGAATATAAATACATTGCTTGACTCTTGCATAGGTAATGCCTTTATTTTATTTCAGAATTTTTTTTTTCTTATTTTGAATTTTTTTATTTGCCTATGTCTAAGCGATTACAGGGCATCCACAAGCCAAGCACTTGGCACTTAAGCCTTCTAGCTGTTGTTTTTTTTTTTTAATTTTCGTTTTCTTTTTGGCAGTTTCGATCTTGTCTACGTTGCTGACCGCAAGCCGCTTAACAGCAAAGGCAGCAGCAACAACAACAACAGCAACAACAACATGAGAAGTCTGCCTGAAGGTGGGCGCCTCGCCTCGCCGCCTGCCCGCTCTAAGCACATGCGAATTTGTGGCTGGACATTCACGCGTTGCTTTTGGTCTGCGATTCCGTTGACGCTGTATGTGTCTATGTGTGTGTGTGTGTATGTGTTTGTGTGTATTGTGTGTGGGGGAAGTCGCCGCCGCAGTCATCTACTTTAGCCATGTTTTATGGCTCTTTTGGTTTTATAATTTGTCCGACAACAGCTGCGGCACAAGAAAGACGGCGAGCACTTCACCTCTCCTTCACTCCAGCACTTCCCCACATCTCTTCAATCTCCTTCAGCGATGCTATACCCACTGTATATAGCATGCCCCTGGACTAGTTCTCAGTTTATGGGCACAGACAGCAAACTTCAAAGCGTTTTCGCCTTTTTTGGGCATTTTTTTTTGTTTTTTTTTTTTTTTGGTTTTTTTGGGCTGGGTTGCTCCAATTAGTTGCCAAATGTTTTCTTATTAAATTCAAATTGTAATTTTATGCTTTTGGTCAAAACAACAACAACAACAGCAACAACAATGACAACAAAACTTGGCTTTATTCGTATAATTTATTAGTCTCGCTTTGGTGGCCAAATTAGATTTAACACACATCAATTTACATATACGAATTTGCATACACTCATGCTCCATAATATGGCAGATGGACACGCCCCCTCTTTGTATTGCCTCTGCATATTTCGTTTGAAATATCTCAGAGCCACTCAGGCGTTGGGAAGGGTATATTGGCTTTGAATACAAAGACAAATACAAATTATGCTTCTACTTCTACAGGAGACTATATTCTTAATCTTATACTTATACTAGTGTACACGTTGTTATTCTTTTGCTTATATTATAACTTTTCTTATACTCATACCTTTACTTCTACTTACGCTCATAAATATTCTTTGCTTACATACTTTTACTCTTAATCATACTTAATGCTCATATTCATACATATACTCGCTCTATTACTCTTTTACTTATACTTATGCTCATACTCACACTTATACTCGCTCTTATACTTATACTTATACCAATACTAATGCCCATTCTCACACTTAAACTGACTCTTATACTCATACTAATGCTCATACTTATACTAATACTCACTCTTCTACGTATAATCACAGCTATTATCATACTTATACTCATACTTATACTTACACTCATACTCATAAACTTACTCATACTCATGCACTAATATATTTTCTTCTACTTATACTTCAAAGTCTATTTCCACTCTTACTTCTACGCCTACTTCTACTACTCTTATACTTATGCATAGCGTATTAGCTCGTCGCTGTCTTTTCACACATTTAAATGTTATTTATTTACTTATTTCCTCTTGGCCCTACTACGCTCAACTTCAATTTTATTTTCTTGGTTTTTGTTTATTTTCCAAGTATTTTGCTTTTATATACATACATACATACAACATAAATATATACATATGTATGTATGAAAATGTTCTCTGTCTCCGTTGTAGCTGGCCAAACATTTTGTTTGCTTTGTTTCGCATCGTTTTCAACGTTTTGTTTTACATGCTTTTCCCTATTTTTATTTATTTCTTGCATTTATTTTGTTGGTTTGTTGTTTTCACTACTTTTTATTTAGTGTCTTTGCCAGAATGGCCCAAAGGAGCGTTTGGCCAACTAAATGTGGCAAGTGAGCGACTATTAAATACACTGTTTGGGAAAACTTTTGGATTTTGGATTGATAGTGTGGTTATGATTGATGAATGATTGATTGACAGAGTTGTCGACTGACTCATTGGACTGATTGTCTGACTGTTTGGCTGATTGATTGGCTGATTGACCTACTGAGTCACTGATTGAAACAAAGACTGATTGACTGAATGCTTGACTAATCAATTGGGGGACTAATGAATGATTGTTGAATAACTGATACTGAATAGCGGATACTGATACTGCTCAGTGGTTGTTTTGATTGATTGAATGACTGATTGATTGATTGACTTCTTGCCTGATGAGGGACTAATGGAAGACTGATGAATGACTGTCTTGCTGACTGATCAATGACTGATGCCTGACTGATTGATAAATGATTGAAATATGGCTGTTGACATGCCTTATACATTACTAATGTCCACATTACTAATGTCTACTAACTTTTTTTAAAGAGCAAATCTTATTTAATATAACTCTTTATATGTAAACGATTATCCTATTGCGTTATAATATAAAGTTATAGTAAATTTAAAGAATATATTAAAAATAATGCAATATTATTATAAGTATTATAAAAAATTAATCTTTAGACATCATTATAATCCTTAGATAACAGATGCATCTTTTAGATATGATTCTCTCATAGATATTAGTACTACTATTTACATAGCTTTTCTGTTAATATGACTCATATGAATGGCTTTCGCAAAGGATTCATTTTAATTTGATGTCAGATGTGTTAAAGGGTATTTTCACTTTGCAGTCATTTTCTTCATTGTTTGCATTGAGCTATGCAAATTAAATTGCAAATGTGTCTTACTTATGCACACAAACACACACTTACACACACTTACATACTCACACTCAAACTTACACTCACACTCACATACATACATTCTGTTTGTTGCATTCACTCGCTTCATTCATGGCATCTCTCAAATCTATGCAAACGCGAACGCCGATGCCGCCGCAGCAACAACTAAGAACCAACAACAACAACAACAACAGCGTTAACAAGAACAACTAACTAAGCACACACACACTCGCACTCTCTCTCTTTCCCTCTCTCTTGCTCTCGTATGCATTCACATATGCGGCGCACAGAGATTGCATTTGTTTTTGTGTTGCTTTTGTTTTATTGTGCGCCAGCCTTTTACTTACTTACGTTTTGCCCTCCTCTTTCACTCACCGCAACTGTGCATAACTCTGTGTGTGAGTGTGCCTGTATGTGTGTGTGTGTGTGTGTGTGTGTGCTTAGCAGCAAATTGCAATTAGTGTTGACTTATGTTGAAGTCATATCGTGCACCAGTTTCTGTTCCATTCCCCCTCTGTTTCCCTTTACACGCTACCCACGCCTCTCTTTGCACCATGCCATTCGCTTTCTTCCTTCCTTTTGGGCGCCTCTCGACGTCGTTGATCTCTTGTTGTAATTGCTGCACTCTCTGCAGTTGTTGTTGTTGCCGCTGCTGCTGCTGCTGCTGCTGCTGCTGCTGTTGTTGTTGTTGTTGTTGTTGTTGTTGCTTTTCGACGCCATCGCTTTGGCATGCGTGGAGCACACAGTTGGACTGGCATTTGGCTGTAGCTCTGTAGTCAAATGCAGTTGACCAACTCACAGGCTGTTGGCCAAAACCAAATGCTAGATTTATCAATTTTTCAGTAATGTGGTCCAGACAAGCAGCCCTAAGCTCTACTACCCTTTATGCTAGTCTCTGCCCTCATCTCCCTCTCTCACTCTCTCTCTCTCTCACTCTCTCTTTCATATGCTCTGAGGCTCATTTGTGATAGAGATAACGTTCTTCCTATTGACAATGTTCCCATGTTACTTTCAGCCCTTTTCTGAAAATGAAGAATAACAACAACAACAACAAGACGCTGCTACAACAACAAGAATAACAACTGCATATATGATTAAGTCCGTAAACAAAGCAGCTTTAAACAAATTTGGAATTGTGATTAGTCTTTCTCTAAACTCTAGATTCTTTGCCTTTTGTAGTATAGCAGAAGTAGACGTGGCGTTCATATAACAGTTAAGATTTCCTAAGAAGCAGAGAATATATTAAAAAAAAAACACACAAAAAAAAGAAGCTAAAAATGCATGACTACAGCTCATTATATAACATTTCTTTCTGAGGTAAGCTTTATTAATTATTTATGCTATTTATATATCAGCTAAAATATTTTATAAAAATGGCTAACATGAAAAACTTACAGCCAAAAGCAGCTAGAAATTCATGACTTTAGCTAAATATATAAATGAAGTTCAAGAGAATAAGAAAACATATATAAATTATATATGACATTTATATAACATTTAAGATTCCTTAAGAAATCGTAGATATAGGATAAATCTCTGAAAAAATGGCTAACTCTGAGATATGCATTGCCAAAAGAAGCTAGAAGTTCATGACCTCAGCTAAATTATTTAACATTCTGCATAAAGAGAACAAATTCAGCTTAAGGCAAGAGCTAAAAAAGCAAAATATATATATAACTATGTGTGATATTTACATATATATACGCTGAGCTTTCATCATATATGAGAAATACAGAAAAAATTGGCTAAAACTGAAAAACATGCTACCAAAAGCAGCTAGAAATGCATGACCAAATATTAAAGATTTCTCTATGAAGATAGTGAGTTAAGTTTAAGGCAATAGCAAAAAAATATATATACATATATATACTATATATACCACATATAATGTAGCTATGCTAGCACCACACTTATCTCATTCCCAGCTTGGAGCATTGCGAGCAGCCGCTGCTGGAAAAAAACTTAATTTAAAAGTAATTTTCATAGTAATCGAGCGAGGCCAAGGCGCTCCACTCTATGTCGTTGTTTAGCATATATGTAGAACTGCCCCTATAACTAACAACAAACTCACACCACCCACCGCAGCATCCACATCAGCATCCCCATTCATTGCTAGCACTTTAACGCTTGGAGCTATCAGCAGCTAACACTTCATTGCATTTGGCCACAAAATGTTTTTAAATTCACATAAATTAAAGGCACGGAAAAACTATTAAAGCATTTGTCGTGTCTGTGTGTGTATGTGTGTGATTTGTGCATGTGTGTGTGTGTGTTGGTTAGTTAATGAAGAAAAATAGATGAGCGCTGTTGCTGGCTGAGGTGTGCGAGACGCCGCTCGCTGCCTGAGACTGTAAAATAGCAGCCGAAATGTGCTTAACATTTTATGTCTTTTCATCTCTTAGGTATGTGCGCTTCACAGTATATGTGTGTGTGTGTGTGTGTGTGAGTGTTTGCTTGCTACTGTATAGCAGTTCTTCTAGCCCATACACTCACTCACTCTCCCATTGCCACACACTTCAGCGCTAAGTTCTAAGCAGCAGGGTTCCGACAACAACAACAACAACAACAAATTCACTTGGGGCCGCGCTGCCAGCATTTGGTTGTCTGTCTTCGCTTGCACTTGCCGAAGGGTATATTAGAATAATTAACTCGTATGTAACAAAGAGTCTATGTTAAGATGTATTATATGAGCGATTCATTATATGTTATATGATATATGTTTATACATATACAAACGCATGGCTATAATTTGTCGAAAATCTAAATAATTACTCCTAAAAAAAAAACTTATTAAAAAACTTAGTAATTCTGAAAAATTCCATTTAAAAAATTACAGTCAAATTGTAATGCAAATTATAAATAAATTGATTACGAATTGTAAATAAATTCATTATATTATTATATTATATTCTCGAATATAAACATTTAAATATTTTCTATATTTTTTGGGCTAGAGTTCTAAGACTTTTTATCTACTGATAGTGCTCAAGAGCTTCATACATCTTGGAATAAAATATAAGTGGACTGTGTATGATATTGGAAAATATTATTTTTATTTCTTTTGAAAAATAGCTTACAAAAATGGTTACTAAAAATTCTTACTAAAAATGTTTCATGAGCTTAAGAAAACACTCAAATAAAATTGTGAATATCTCACTCAAAAAATTCAAATTAATTCGAATCCATCAGCAATTATAACAATTTTGTTTACAAAATTAATATACTGCAGCAACAGCCTCGTCTAAAAATTTCGATTGAAGTTCAAGATTCTCAAGTCGAAGCATATGAAATCTCAGTTAATTTGAAATTTGGATTTTGTTGAAAGCTTCATTAAATGAGCATCTCAACAAATCAAAAGCTCATTTTATTTCTAAAAAAAAAAAAAAAAAATTAATATATATATATATATATATATATATATATATATATATATATATATATATATATATATATATATATATATATATATAATATATAAAAATATATTCTTTATTTTAATTCCACTATATATTTACATATATATGTATATATAGTATATAGCTACTTATGTTAGGGTATTTACGCTCCGTCACTTTAAAGTCTTTTGTTTTTGTTGCTGCTGTTGCTGGCCTTAGCTGCTTGTTGTTTGTAAATAAGTTGCAGCGATTTGTCCCCTGTCTGAACTGCACGACCCCGACACACACACACACACACACACACACTAGCACACACATGTACAAGGCGTTAATTACTTCCAATTGGAATTTTGGTTAGTTTATAATTTGCTATGCCCATTTTTAATGGGCGACAAATTGATGGCCTCTTTTAACAAAAACACTTTATGCACGAGGATTAAGGCGTTGCCATTAGGCAGGAGGCGGGGCGGGACACGGCTCTCAGGCTAGGGCTGGGACTGTAGCTGTAGCTGTGGTTGGGGCTGGGGCGGTGGCTGTGGCTACTGCTGCGGCTATTTGCTGGGGCCTATAGAGGGCGCAGATTGCATTGAGCGCTCTGCAATTTGAAGCCATGTGAATTACGTGTGGTCAGCAGGGTCAGTAAGCCATTCGGCCAGTTCTGGCCAGGCCGACCCGACGTTAGATTGCCGTTGCTAAAAGCCAGTTAAAAACTGCGGCACGTAGCCAGTGGCAATGGGCGCGCGAAAGCGTTGCAATGACTGCGAATGAATGAAAAGCCAGGCAAATAAAGCCAACCAGCAAAAAGGGCCAAAGCAGAGATTCGATTACGTAGAGAGCATATATATAGAGAGAGCGAGAGAGAGAGAGAGTGGGAGAGCGGGTGAGGCAGCTGCAGGTATAATAGAGCGGGGCGTGTGCTTGGTTTGGGCGCTGCTACTAGGTGTTGGAGCATAGACCGCAAAATCATGCGGCTGCGTTAGCTTGAACGCAACAACAATATGCAACAGCAGCAACAGCAGCAGCAGCAGCAGCAGCAGCAGCAGCAGCACTAGTTGCAGCTCTAGCTTCCAAAGCATTTTCAGATTCCGTTTCCGTTTTTATTTCTACTTTTTTTTACACTTAATTCCTGTTCGTTTTTTATTTCTTTTTTTTTTTTTTTTGCACGCTTTGGGGTTTTTACGCTTTGCTTTGACTTGGGCTTTGCTGTGGCATGTACAAAGAGGCGGGCTTGCGGCAAAGGCAGGAAGCTGCGGATTTGGGTGCTGGCTGGCTGACTGCTGCTACTCCTGCTACTGCTGCTACTGCTGCTGCTGCTGCTGCTGCTGCTGCTAGTTGGGTGTTCGGTTGCCGTTGCACTTCATTGAGCCGTGCAAGTGTTAAAAGTGTTGCAAAATGCGTGGTTTTGATGCCACGATGCACTGCAACGTGGGAACCGCATTGGCCGTCCCAAAGCAGCAGCCAGATCAAAAATCCACTCAAATGGATATACTATACATATATATATATTGAAAGGCGCACACAAACGATATATAAAAGTTAAGTGAACAAATGTGAATCTCGTGCACGCTTAACAAAGTAAGCCAAAAGCATTTGGTGGCCAAAGTGCAGCAGCTGCAGCAGCAGAAGAAGCAAAAGTTGGCTAAAAGGACAAGCTGTGGATATGCTTGACTAAGAGTTGCGCGAAATATGATTAGTTTTCTCTTTTATCTATTCAGTTTGCAGTGGAGTCTTTGTACTAGAGAGTCCTGATAGAGTTAAGCAGAGATTCGAGCACTAGGCATTTGATTGGGCAAGCTGAGGATATGCTTGACTAGGATATTCCTGGAATTCGTTCAAGTTCGTTTTTATTATATTTTTATTGTACTTGAAAGAATCTGCAGCTCAAGGTTTAATAGAGTGAGCGACGGAGAGAGAGAGAGAGAGAGAGAGAGAGAGAGGTATTATATGGAGGCATAGAGAGTGAGAGAGAGAGAGAGAGGGAGAGGTATTAGATAGACATAGATAGAGGGAGAGAGAGGCAGGCATTAGATCAAATGATTGAGAGAGAGACAGACATTAGATAGATATACAGGTAGAGAGATAGATAGAGAGAGAGAGAGATAGAGAGAGAGAGAGAGAGAGCGGGAGAGAGAAAGAGAGAGATTAGATAAGATTTTTGATCTGCTGATGGAGTAGGCTAGGAAACTACTATTGTTTAATTTGAAAGAAACATAATCTCTAATGAGAAGTTTATTAGAGTTGAGTAAATTGATAAGTTAACTCTCTAGTAGATTGACTTAGCTCTCAGATCGCTTTGGCTTCATTAGGGCATCCGCTACGACTCCTGCTCTTCATTATATATCTCTCATTTCCAATAATAACAAACCTTTTACATATAACTGATATAAACATAAATAAAAAGCTAATAAAAATATAATAAAATATAATAAAACTAAATAAATTACTTAAATTTCAAATGCCATTAACATAATGCAATTTTTTGTTTGTTTTTGATTTGAAATGAAATTCCATTGAAATATTTGTCGAGTTGTGCGTAATTTAAAATGTTCAACTCTGTTGGACTAATTAAAATTCCTTTTGTAGTTTTAGCTTTGGCATTTTTTTTTTTTTTTTTTTTTTTTTTGTAGCTTTTCAGCTGGAATTCCTTTCATGCTTGGACAAAAACAACAAATCACGTTCATAATGTTGTCCCATGCGCGCACACACAGAGAGAGAGAGAGAGAGAGAGGGAGAGAGGCAAATGAAGTACAGTCTGCACTTGGGGTTGGAGTCGATTGTAGTTGAATTAAGTCGAGTCGCGCACAAAGGACACTCATTATGCATGCCCAAACTCAATGCAAGGATATCATCAACAACCCACTAACTCTCTCACAGTCTCTCACGCCCTCTCCCTCAACCGTTCTCGCTGTCGCTTATCGCTCTGTGTTTCTGTCTAGTTTTTTGCGCTTCGCTATTTTTTATATCGCGCTTTTTCTGCATACTTTCAGGCGCGACGCCAACAAACAGCAACAAAATGTAACCACAGCAAAGCTGCCAGCATTTTTTTTAAACCACCCCCTCTCCGCGCCTCCATCAGCCAGCCCCCTCCCCCCACCCACACACAGGGGAGCCACATTGTTGCGGTTGCAAAATAAAGTGTTGCATTTTGTTGTTATATTCCAAGCGATTCGTTTCACACAGCTCCACACAACCCAACCGCCTCCTGCTCACTGATCCATGCCGTTAGCATGCTCCAATCCTGCCCCAGACATATGAGCCGCAATGATTCTTGTTGCATATGTGCAACAACTTAACTGCCAGCTGCTCGCCAGATAGCTTCAGATAGCACTCGGCGAAGGAAATCATAAAAAGAAAAGAGTGCGAGAGCGAGAGAGTTGGAAATTCGTAAAAATTGGCCAAATCAGAAACGTTTTCAGCTATAAACGCTCCTGGCTCGTCCCATTGTGAGTCTCTGGCGTTGTCCATTGTCCATTTGTGGGCATGCAAAATGCGCACAGCTGTCGGGATTAACCGGGATGAGAGCATGGCATGAGATTGCAATGTAAATGCCGCGAATTAGTTCGAGCTGTGCACCCCTCCAGCCTCGCCTCAACCACCCCCGTACGGCACACACACACGCACACTTATGTACTTACACACAAATAAATGTAATAAAGAAATAAAATTCTCTATGGGGGCGACAAACAATGCCCTTTGGCCTATGCGTTTGGCCTGCGCTCAATGTTTCCATTTCCCATTTGGCATTTCCCACTTTGCGATTGCAGCCGCTGCCCGAAAATGTTTGAATAACTGAAACAGAAACTGAAAATTTAACAGATGGCGCACATTAGATGCGCTTCACTCGGCCCCAGAGACCAAAAGTAAAATCGCGCGACAAGCAGCCAGCCAGCCAGCAGTCCAAACAACCCGATTGTAGCCCTGCCACTGGGCAGTGGACCACAATTTGATTCAGCTCTCTCTCTCTCTCTCTCTCTCTCCAAAATACAGGTAAATACATATATACAACAGCAGCAAATTGGAAGATATTTTAAGAAACTATTTGCTTTTAATTAGATTTGTAAACTTGCAAATGTTTATGTAACTGTATTTAAATAGAAATACAAATACATAGATATATTTATGATTTCAGTATTTGCATAGCTTGAGCCTCTGTTCGAGTGCGAGAAATATTGCTGTGTGTGGACTAGGCAAGCAATTCGAGTCGTTTTAAGGTGTTTATAAATTATTTGTGAACAGCTTGCATAAATGATTTCAAATATATGTATCTAAAGCTCTTGTTCTTATAGTTCACATAACTCTTAGCTTTCAATTTATTTAGCATCGCATCAGCATGAAATTTGTAAAAATAATGCATATTTGTTTTACAATTATTTTGGAAGAGAGGGAGAGAGAGAGAGAGAGAGAGACAACTCACAATTATATAAAAAAACACAATTTCCAAGTTTCGTTACGTATTTCTGTCAAAGCTAGTACTATAGCGTACACATTATTGGGCTAGGTATACGCTAGTCGAGCATACCCATTGACAGTTCACTCACAATTGCCTGCAAGATATTTTATCTGAGTTATTTACATGCCTCTGATCTAGGCAAAGCGAAGAAAATTCTCTAACTTCTCAACAAAAACATTCTACTTAACTATCGATAACACTATCTGTGAATATCGATAACATGCTTATTAAGTATCGTTAGTTAATCATATTGCTATCACATCTATCCTTCATATTGGCTTACTACAATATCTTTTGATATTGCCCCACTGGGACTCAATGATATCTAATATTTGAGCTTATAGATTATAAAGAAAAAATGCAATAAAGTCTATAAAAAAGTGCTTAGTAAATACTAAATATTAATAAATTGTATTTAATAATTATAATTTTAATAAAAATTAACTCAACAGATTTTTACATAAGCCTAAATTTATTCTACATCAATTATTTAAAGACTTTTAATGACTGAAATATGTATTTCGCATTTGTATCACATTTTTTAGCCATTTTGTACCACTGTGCGAGCGCGCAGTGCAGTGTTTTCATAACGAAATCGAAACAAATTGCTGGCGAATAAAACAAATCTAAATATTAATGTGCGACTCAATGAGTCGGAAGCGGGTCGCATCGCATCGCATGGCATGGCACTCGCAGTTCGGGACTTTGGGCTTTGGCTATCAGTTATATATATATATATATATATGTATATATATATATATATATTTTTTTTTTTTTGGGTAGGCCTCGAGATAAGCCGCACGATTGCAGGTAGCAATCGTGGAGCGATTCCTCTTTCAATATTTGCTCAGCTCTGCTTCGCGTAAATCTTGTCGAAGCTTTCACGGGCAGCTGGTCAGCTGTTGAGCAAGGGCGAGGGGGCGTGCCAGGGCGAGCAGGGTCTGGGTCCTGGTACTTCAAATAATGGATGGCCGGGTCCAAAACAGGGCAGACGTCGCTGTTAACTTTGCTCGACATAAATATTTTTATCACTTGCCTTTGCCGGCGCTTCGAGTTTGTTTGTTTCCGTTTTTTTTTGTTTGTCAATTCTTTTTTTTTCAGAATGGGAATGGGAAAGGAATGAGATTGGGAATGCGGATGGGAATGCGACTGCGACGGCGACTCCAGACTGAGCTAAGCAAGCGCTGAGCTGCCCTCTAGGCGCAGGCTTTGCATAAAAAAAAGAGAGAGAGAGAGAGAGAGAGAGAGAGAAAAGAAAGCAAATTCATATTAAAGCCTTTAATCTCGCAATCAAATTGCAGCGACTTGTGCGTTAAATTAATTTTATGTTCTCCTCTCTTGGCAGTGAGAGTCGCTACATTTCTATGCTAATCAAATGGCCAACGTAGCTCCACTTAGATGGAACGTTAACAAAAAAACATCCAATGCAATAAATTTGCATGGATAATTGTTTTGCCAAGTCACCGAAACGAATCCTGTTCATAAACTGTTGGAAATGAAATTCTAGCACATTCGATTATATTAATTGCTTTGCTAATTAATGATGTCTAATCAAAGATAATTTATAATTGTCTCGCAAGTTTGCAGAGTTTTTTGTGTGCAAGATTATTTTGGCAATTATTAAGGTAGAAGAACTATATTTGAAGTGAGTGAGAGAAATCAGTGGATTGGGCATGCACGACTGTTAGATACTGTGGAAATGAATGTCTCAGTCTATGTATATATAGAGGCGAGTACTAAATCTTTTGAGTTGCTCAAATCTGTGGCGCATGGCCAATGTCAATTGCCCAGGAGAATTCGGTACATAGGACCATAAATTAGCAAAGCGATGCCTGACCTTTGACTGCGTTTGCCGTTATGGGGTTGACCCGCAACGTAATGTCAGAGAACGTCGCACGCTGAGCATTTGTTTCCTTGATTAATTCTGGATGGAGACGACGACGACGATGGCGACGGCCCACAAAAAGTTAATCGTTAGTAATTTATGACTCTCTGTGGAGGCGAGTGGCAGACAGCCAAATAGCCATGGACAAGGTGTATATTGGGGTGTGTATTGGGGGTGTCACTGGCTGTCAGTCTATCTCAGTCACTCTACCACGCTCACTCTCTCTCTCTCTCTCTCTTTCTCTCTCTCACACTGCATCTTATACGCGATGCAAGGTGCGGACAAAGCAAAGCGAACGCAAATAATTGGTTTGAATCAATGTGGACACAACTCGCCGGCTGCTCAAAATCAAGATAATGATAATGATGCTGCTGATGATGATGATGATGATGATGACGATGGCATAAATGACCCGCTGACTTTGACAACAAATATGCCAACATAGCTGAGGGAGATCGTTGCACATTGGCTACGATTCGATTGGAATCGATTCGATTGGCAAACGAACTGAACTGCTAAAGGAGTTTGCTGTAGTTGCTGTAGTTGCTGAAGTTGGAGAAGCTGTAGCTGGAGCGGCACGTCGAGGCATTCAAATGCGCTGTCCAAGTGTTGAATTAAGCACCAAAAATGCAAAGAGTAGAATGCCGATGACGTCGTCGAGCCCTGGCACTGGCATTGGCAATCGAATGTGCTCCATGGCATTGCATTGAATTGAGTTCATTGCGCTTCAGGAGTGGAACCAGCCGCACAATGGACGCAATTGAAAACGCCACTCGATGGGGCCAACAGAGCACACGACTGTCCCACTGAGACGACAGTGAATGCCAGCTATAAAGAATTCTCAATTTTAACGTGTATGCCAATGTGTGTGCGTGTGTGCGTGTGCGTGTGTGTAATTCAATATACTTAACGAAACAAATATATTTATATTCTCGATTCTTGTACCTTTGACTTTGTTTAAACAAAGCCAATTGAATTTTCATGAAATATTTTTGCAATTTTTTCAATTGTAAATATTTTTTTCATGACTTTTCATTAATATTTATACAATTTTAATTACTTTCTGTAATAAATATTTATATCAATATTTTCTATATCACTTTGATATGTAAATGTTTTTTTTTCTAAATGCATTTTTATCAATATTTATTTTGCTCTTAATTTGTTTTGAGTGTGGCGTCAGCCGTAAATTAAAAAATAAATACCTAAATAGCAGCTAATTGCATTTAATTGTATTTATTTATATATTTATAAGTAAAACGTACAAATATTTTACATATTTTAGCTCATCATTTGACCAAATAAATGCAAAATTATAAATTTAATTTGACCCACTTTTTGCAGCTTATGCAAAGCTTTTTATATTCATATTTCTTTTTTTTACGCATATAACAAATGAAATATCTCATCAAATGCAGCTGCTCAACTGATTGGAACAACAACAAAAACAACAAATTGCTCTGTGAATTTTGCTATTTGCTTAGCCTCATTGCGAAGGCTTGAATTTTGCCAAGCTAAAAAAAAAAGTTTATATAATTCTTAATTAGGTTTTAGTTACAGTTTTGAATATAAAAATTTTTGAATATAAATGTTGTTTGTGATTTTTGTAAAGATTTTGAATTCCATACAAAAAATTTGTGAAACTCATTCAGAAATTTATAAATAAATTGCCAGCTAAGACATTTTAATTAAAATAAATTATCAAGAGTTTTTGATAGGCAAAACTTTTTTATAGCTGGCTTAAAATTAGTAAAAATATATATTAATATATATATTACTGGATATATATTAATATATATACTTCTATATATTACTAGATATATGAACTAGACGAGCAAAGCTAAATATACAACTCTTTTTTTTTCACTTTATAAACTTTTAGAGAAACAAATATTAATGCTGCGATTATTTTTATAAATTTCATGTTTTTAGCATTTTTAATTGGATATTTTTTACTTTAAGCACTAAGAAAGAACACTTTGTAATATAATTTTTACAAAACTTATTACGTTAAAGTTCTTCTGTTGAGCTGCTGCTTAGCTTGAAGTCTCTGAAGTCTTCTTGTGAATGGCTTGAGCGTGTTTAAACTGAGAGCTTGAGCATTGCAATGGCGGATTACGGCGGATTACGTAAAGCGTAAATGTGAAAGTATTCGTTATTGTATTTTAATTTCAAATAAATTAACAACTTTTGCGTAAAATCATAATATTCGATATCCGTCGTGGCGATTTGCTGGAAAAACACGCAGTGCTAGCGCCACTTTTGATTAGCTGTGCCGAAAAATTAATCAACAAAATTTGGCCAAAAAGCTCTGAAATTGCAATTAAAAGAACAATGCAGAATATCGCTTCCCATGTCAAAAGACTGCTGGCCAAAAGTAACAGACATGTTGAACGATTTAAAAATGAAAATGCAAGCTGACTGGCAACTGAAATATGATTTTTCACGAAAATTTAAATTTCCGAAACAAGAAAAAAACCAAAATTCTAAAAAAATAATCCAAGCATATTTGCAAAATTTCAAGTCCATATCATTAAATTTGGAGTTTGCGCCCATAGTGCATTGGCCAAAGTTCTCCAAGTTGGATTTGAGTTTGAATGAGTTTTGATTGTTTTTACATTAAAAAAAAAAAATACTTTTGATAAACGTAAAGCATATAGAATGATGTTGATTATATATAAATATATAGCAAACTTGCTAGGCTATAAAATCTAGCAAATTAAGAGCTTACAAATTATTTAATTTTTTTTTTTTTTTTTTTTGTATATAAATCTTGTGCACTTTAAGGTAAGCCCCATCAACATTTTTTCAGCCTTCATTTTCTTTATAATTATTTTTTTTTTTATTTAATTTTAAGCAGCTTAAAAATGTATAAATATTTTAAAAATTTATAATAATCAAATAAAGCCTAGGCTAGCTAGATTAGATTTAATTATAAATTAAAAAATATTTATTTGATTTTAAGTTGTTTAAAATTAAATTTAAAAAAGGAAAGAAAATATATATTTATATATATAAATCAAGCAAGTAGAAGAATTGTATATAAAAAGGTTAAAAGTTGTAATTGTATATTATAGACATGAGACGGATATATATATAATATAATCATGTTAATACCTATATACATGATTATATTATATATATCCGTCTCATGTCTATAATATACAACTCCAACTTCAAATCGTTTATAGTATACAATTCTTCTACGTGCTCGATTTCTATAGTCCAATTCTATTATGCAACTTGGCATATGCTTTTATAGAATGTTGAATAAAAATTAAATAGCAGCAACATATTATTTTTTTTTATGCAGCATTGGGGAATATGGAATATATAGATGTGTATGTGTGTCATATAGCGCTGTATATATGACACGCAGCATATGGCAGAGGGTAAGGATATATATGCTTTTATGGCAAGTAGTATAACGTGGCAAAAAGTATATATATATATATTTTTTTTATGGAACTGTTGGGGAATGTTTTATATTTATCTGCATATAGATATATATGTATATGTATATGTATGTTGCATGTCGTTTAGATAGATGTGGCTCAACTCACTTTTGCATTCGTTGGCATCGTTGTCGGTGGCCCGTCCCCAGGGCCGATCGAAGTAGAACGGCTTGCAGCGCTCGCACTCGGGTCCGGCGGTGTTGTGCTTGCAGGCGCAGGTCATGGCCAGTTTGGCGCTCAGCTGCAGTCCGGATGGTGTGCGTCCGAAATGGCTGTGCAGAGACGTGGGCACATTGTCATCGTCCTGGCCATCGTCGACATCGGCATGCAGTATGCTGCTGCTAGCCCCAGTGCTGATGGCAATGCATTCGGAGGCGTGGCCATTGCACTTGCAGCGACCGCCCACAGCGAAATCGGAGACGGCATAATGTTGTGAGACGGAGAGCAATTGTTGCATGGCAGCGGCGGCTGCACCAGCTGCTCCAGCGGCATCCGATGTGCCCGACTGTGTGGATGTTGAGGATTTGGTGGGGGGCGTGGTCTTGGCCGATGCAATGGCCGGCAATGGTATCGGAGTGCTGGCAATTAATTTGCCCTGGAAGTGCTTCTCGTAGATGCTGCTCTTGTGCTTGGACTGGCGTTTGCTTTCGCCATCGTTGGCATAGTCCAGATGCAGTTCGTCGTCGAGCTCGAGATGTTTTTTGGGCTCTTCGTACTCCTCCTGATCGTAGCCGGCGCTGTCGTTGTCATGCAGATTATAATCGTACTCATCCTGCTCATCCAGCTCATGGTGATCCAGTTCATCCTCCTGGCTGGCGGTCATCTCGTCACTGAAGCTATTCGCATTGCCCTTGGCACGCTCGCGGCTCAGCAACAGCTGCGGCGGCAACTCCAGGCGATGGAAGACCACACGTATATCGGTTGCCGTTACCCAGTCCTGCAACACCAGCGACGAATCCAGATCATTGGCCGACGGACGACCCTCCAGTGTGTTGAAGGCGAAACGCTGTGCGGCTCCACCGCTGGCCGCATCATGCTGCGAGTTCATGCAGCGTGCCTCCTGCTCATTGAATTTGCTGATCTTGGCACGATCCGCACGGCCGTAAAACTTCTGACACTGCGAACTGTAGAACTGGAAGGGCTGCCAGGTCTTGCCAAAGTCAGAGCTCTTGTAGATGGCCAAGGAGTCGGGACGCGGTGATTTGGGGCAGAACGAAAGCGAAATGTAGGTTAGCTCATATTTCTTGCCCAGCGACAAAGTCAGGGTGACATTGTCCGGCGGCGCAGTGTCTGGATCGTGGGGCACATTGACGCTGCCTGAACGCCAGCAGGTCACATTGCTCGGATTGTTGAGGTCGGTGAGGGCGGCGGCGCCATAGCGATGCTCCGACTTGTCACACACACGGCACTCGCCAGGGTTGCCATCGCGCTGCAGCTCACAGAAGCGTTCCGGCTGCTGGGCGCCACAGACGCTGGACGCCTGCACGGGATTGCCGTAGGCGGCGTTCACAAAGCTTGGCAAGCATTTGCGCGGCTTGCCCTCAAAATAGCATGGATCGTTGGCGTTGATGCTGACGCCAGCAACGGCATGGGCCAAGCAGGCCAATACTGCGGCCAGTTGCAGCAACATCATCTTCAGATTGTTGAGCAAAATCAAATGTACAAATTTCCAATTCTTTCTCACTCTCTCTTTGTTTCACTCACTCACTCTTCTCTTTTGCTTGCTTTCAGTGTATGTGTCTCTGTCACTCGCGAGGATCAATGGGCGAACGTTTTAAGCACAAAACAAAAAGACAACAAACAAAAAAAAAAAAAAAAAAAAAAGACACGCAAAGACACGCAGCACGCGGCACGCGGACGCTGAGCGGCGGCGTCACTGAGTCTGGCACGGCGGCCGCATGCAACAGCTGCCGCTCTGATTTCCGATTTCAATTTCGGTTTCTGTTGCCACTGTCTGCTGTTGATGCTCACTCACTCTGGCACACAGACTCGCTCACGTTCTCTCTCTCTCTTTCACTCTGTTTATCTATCTCTTTCTGGCGCTTGGCACTTGTTCAGTAAATGAGTTATGTTTTTGTCAGTGTTCTCGGCTGAGGGAAGAGACCGATGCGATTGCGATGCAACTCGGTCAACGGCCAGCGTTGTTCTGTTTTGTTCACGTCCTCGTCGCGTATCCTGCAGGCGAGGCGACAACAGACGACAACAAGCCAAATGATTTGTTGCTCGTGTTGAGTTTCTGCTGCTGCTTCAGCTTCAGTTTCAGCTTCAGCTTCGTTTCGTTTCGATTCGTTTTTTGGTCTCGGCCAATTTCACCACTGCATGTTGCGGAGGCTGCTGCTGCTGCTGCTGCGGCTGCTGGCCGCAATATGTTGCTACACCAACAGCGTCAACCAAAACAAAAAAAATACTAACAACACATACGCGCGTGGGCTGAGCGCCAAAGCACGAACACTGATTGTGCCAATAGCAATAGCAACAACAAGAACGTGAACGACGACAAATACCCAGACAATAAACACGATTCGAACTCGTTCGCTCTGTTCGGCCTTGCGTCGGCTTCGTTGTTCACCTGGCAAACGTTTGTCCGTTACTGAACGTTCGCAGCATCTCGGGCCGGTCGCTTGCCGGCTGCTGTTGCTGTTGCTGTTGCTATTGTTGCTGTTGTCGCTGTTGCTGCTGCCGTTGCTGTTGCTGCTGTTGATGTTGCTGTTCGCTTTGCTCTGTACGCTGTGGGTCGCAACACGCGCTCTCTCTCTCTTTGTCACCCTCTCGCGTTCGCTTATTCTCTCTGGCTTAGTTTAGTGTTGATATTGGTTTAATGTGCTGCACACTGGGTCAGCAAATTGCGAATACTTTCTGAAAATTTAGGTATCTTTAAATTTAAATAATAGAACAAACCAATTTGGAAATTTATGATTAATTTAGATGAACATACACGTATTTAAATAAATTAAATATAATTAAAAAAAAAATGCTACATCATATTACAATATTTATTAAGAAATTAAATTCTTAATATAGAATATAATAAACATGTCTTAATATGTATTTCAGTTCTTAATATTTGTATATATTAATATGTAATATATGAGATACATATTAAAATGTATTTTATATTTAAATTATAACAATTTTGTTTTCAATCTCAACATATTAAATATTGTTATAAGTTAATGTTTATTTAATTTTAAAAAATATAACATCATTTTACGTGCATAAAATTAAACACAAAATGTATAAAAAATATAAATATATAAATTAATCATTTCCATGTTATATCTCAATTTTAAATGTCTAATATTAATATGCAATTGTTTATTAATTTTTTTAATAACAATAATAAAATAAATATGTATACAAATTATTTGAAATTAGTTTTACAATCATAATAAACACAATAACATAAATAATAAAAAAAAAAAAATAAACTAGCTATATATTCTGCTGCTTACGTCTCTTCGACCACTGTGCACCATGTGGATGTAGGTTTTGTGGATGCTGATGCTGCTGCTGCTTAGCAACATTTGCTGCTGAAGTATATGCTGCCAGCAACATTGCTGCAAACATTTTTTGTTGCTTTCTTTCTAGTTGGCAACTTGCCTAAATTTGCAGCCCAAGCAATTTGAATTAGTTGAGTGTGACTGTGACACAGGAAATGTGAAATTTTTTAGCTCACATGTGAATGCATTTACCTAGGTATATGTAGATATATGTGTGTGTATGTGAGTGTGTGTGTTTGCATGTGTGTATATTTTGCTAGTCGATTTATGCGCTCGTCTTCGCCTTAACCCCAATTCGCGCAGCGCTTTCAAAACTTCCGCTGTCACGAATTCAATTCAATTCAATTTCGTTCACAATGCAAAACGCCGACAAATATGCCGCGTCAGACGCAGACGCCGCGACGCCGTGACGCCTGCGCAGCAGTAGCAGCGATAGCGGCAGCAACAATTTCTGTTTCGCCTGTGTTAATGCCGCCAGCAAGCTAAAAGGCATGCTTCACTTGGATCTCGCCTGCCAGCTCCCTGACCCACACACACACACGCACACACACACACATACGCTCTCACTGGCTGCCCTTTTTTTCTTGCTTTGTTGCTCTTTGTCTCTGTAGTGTCATCTGCAATTTGTAAGGCCGCATTACGAAGTCCCTACCTGCTCTGCCCTCACTCCGCCCGCCGGCCCTTCGTACGCCCTCCGCCCTGCTCCTGCTTGCACGCATTTATTTATCGCTTGTTACCTTTGGGGCGCAGACCCAAAAGCTGGGAACGTGCCCAAGCTGCGTCGGTCGTCGAGATGCTTCCGTTTCGTTGAGCGACGGGCAAACACACCAGCCGAATTACCAACCCCCCGCCCCTCACTCACGCCCTCGCCGACCCACTCTCCCTGTCCCTCTCCCTTACCCACTCTCTGGCTCTCTTGGCCGGCTTTTTGATTTATTGTTTTTGACATTTTGTGTTGCGTTTCAAGTGGTTCCCAACAATTCGACTCGTTATGTTTTATTTATAACGGATTTGTAGCTGCCTGCGTTTCGCTTTGTCTTGGCTTTTTGTTTATAAATATTTATACGGCCCTGGCCATGGCCATATACGTATGTATGCATGTGTGCATGTGAGCTGGAAAAAGCAGTTAGCGGTAAACCCGCTGGAGCGACCAGCTACTGTCAGAGCACATCAGCATCAGAGCATCATCAGAGCATCCTCTGGCCCAAATATGATGCCCATTTGACTTGTGCCACTGACTATGGAATGGAATTTTAATTCCAGTTCATTTCTGCCTGGGTCGACAGAGCCGCACTACAAAGCCAAAGCTTTCAGTTTCAGTTTCACTTGCGCAGCGCAACTTTATCAGCTGTTTTTTACGATCTGGCCAAAATGGCTCTGGCCAACGGCTCAGGGTCTAACGTGCCACTTGCCGCTTGCCACTTGCCACTTGCCACTTGGTGCAAGCCGTTGCCAAAACGTCTAATTATGACGCCAGGCAGGCCGTTGCAATTTTGCCACCCCAGCTGCGGGCATTTTGGCAGTGGGCGTGGCACTGCCACTTGACTGAACTGATGATTGGGGCTTGTTGATATTCGCGGTCAAAGCCAATGCAGCCGCAGCAGCTGCAACTTGAGTGAAATTCACTGTTTCCCTCTCTCCCGCTTCCTCTACCTCTCCCTCTCTCTCTCGCTCTCTTTGTCTCTATTTCTAGGGGGCGTGTCGAGCATTTTGCGCCATTTGAAAGCAAAAAGTGAGAAAATAGGAAAAAAAAATTGTGAAAATATAGGAAAAAAGTGCAGCTAACTGTACATTTTATGTGCCAGCCCCATTGAAAGCAATATGACGAACGCCTCTCCATGCGATTCTCAAATAAATTTGTTGGTTAAGTAAGCCATCGAATATTGCAGCATGAAAAGGTTTTGAGTTGCAGAAATTGAATTCAAATTTTATTTAGAATTTATTTAAATATAAATAATGAAATAATAAATATAAAATTATAAAATATTTGCAGTTTATATATATAAAAGAGTTAAATATAAATTTTCAATATTTTTTTTTTTAAATTATACAAATATTTATAGACATAATACATAGACTTTTGTTTGTTGGATTGTTTATCTCTTAGCTCAGAGATTGTCAGCTGTGAAAAACATGAAATAATAACAGAAGAACTATGGATATAGATGTGCATATGCATCGAGTACGCATAGAGTTCTTTTGTTATTTTTTCATGTTTTTCACAGCTCTTAAAATTAACATGTAATATTCTACTTAAACTTGATGCATATGCCACATTGTAGGGGTTCAGTTTTATTATATTATTTTCTACAGTTCCTCAGTTTAAATATGTTCTTTTCCTTAAGCTGCTCAGCTCGTAAACAAATGATTGGGAAGACATTGCATTTGAATATTTAAGATTGATTTAGCAGTAAGTCTGCTCACATTAGACTTTATTATTTATTAGAATAATTATTAGAATATATATAAATATATATATATATATATATATATATATATATATATATATATATATATATATATATATATATATATATATATATATATATATATATAAATCTTTATATAACTTTCTTTCTAACCCCATATCATAACTTTGATTTGTTTGCCTTTTTGTATCAATATTTTTATTTCAATTTAGATCAATCAATAAATCAATTTTTAGTTCTACATGGCAATATATTTTGCTACATTTGCCTCTGTGTTCTCTTTCTCTGTCTGTATTTATATTTATATATATTTTTCTTGTATTTGTTTCTTATTGATTTCTTCCCATCTTTATCTCATATATGAGAAAGCAAACTGCCTTATCAATTATATCCATATTGCGAGAGCCACAACTCTCTCTCTCTCTCTCTCTCTCTCTCTCTCTCCTCTCTCTCTCTCTCTCTCTCTCTAGCTATAGCTAGTTCTAGCAATTTTCATTCTAGCTACAGCTTTGCGCTCTGATCCTAGCTATATTTTAGAGAATAGTTCATATGCTTTGCTTATTTATTTATTTAATATATTATTTTTTTACCTGTAGCTTTAGTCGTGTGGCTTTTACTACTACCTTTGAGCTTGCACAGTGTTTGCTTATGGCAACTGCAACTGCAGTCGGTCTCTGTGATGCAGTTGCTGCTGCCACTGCTGCTGTCTGATTCGTATCCCATCCACTTGCAGCCATAGCAACTACAACAACAACAACAAGAGCAAACTCCGCGGGGTGCATTGCAACAAAAATCAAATGAAAATCGACAGGCGAACAAAACTGCAGCCACAAACCTGAGTTTCAGTATTTGTCTGTGGCTGCCGAAAGTCAAAGTCAATGTCGACTACTGTTTACAGTCGAGTTGCAGTTGCTGCAGTTGCAGCCGTTGCAGTCGCTGCGGCAATTAAGTCAAACAATTGCAGCAGGAAGTTGTCGCCCCATTGCGTTTGGCTCTCGTTTTCTTGCTGCTGCCTTCCACACTCCCGGCTACTCTGCTCCTCAGTCCGGCTCCTCGTCGCTTGTCAAGTCAATTGGTTTGCCACCACAACATTAATATGGGCTCACCCTTAGACCTGCGCTATCGCCTCATATTTGCCTTCACGCAGCGTTGCCCGCTTTGGTCTTAAGTAAATATTTGGCCTACGTGCCCATTACGTGATTTTCCGATAGTCTCGTCGATGATGTTGATGATGCTGATGCACTTGAGATGCAGCGTCAATGATGAGCATGATGATGCTGATGCTGCCGCTACCTCACCCACTTGACATGGCCGGCAAGCAGAACGAGGGAGAGACCAGAGCAGATATGGTACATGTGTGTAGATCTGCAGTCGCTCTCACTCTCTCCCTCTCCCTCTCTCTCACTCCCTCTCTCTCTCTCTCTCTCTAACTGCATATGCAGCGCCTACAATTACATGCACTTTCTCGCTCGCACGCCTCTCACAGTAGTTGCCCGGAAATTTAAACTGTCATAAATTAGTATCGTCTTTATCAATTCACAAAATGTCTAGAACAGTTTTTTTTTTCTCCAAGTTCAAGAAGAGGAAGAAGTTGAATAACCCCTTTACTTTGTTGATGCATTTCGATTATATTCATTTGTGGAATTCCATTTCGTATTCTTGGCATCAACTGAAACTTAAACTCAGTTTGTTGTGTGGTCTAGAGCATGTAGCATGTAGTTTGCTTCGAAATTTTAAAGAAGGTTAGAGCTTTATCAATCAAAATAGCTATATAAGAAAGCATTCTTGAAAATGTATTATAGATTATAGATTTTGTTTTTCATTTTTAGGCTGATTTTAAGTTTTTTTCGGTCAATGGGCTAGGTCATCTATATCTGTAGCTCTTATTGTTAACTAGATCATAGACTGTTGGGGATCGAGCAATTTTAAATTTATTATAAAACTAAATAAGTATTGATAAATATTTAAATTAAAGGTTATTGAGAGAGTCCAAAGTGAAAGATTCATAAAAAGAAAAAAGACACGAAAATAGTGGAAAACAGAAAAATCTGATAGACTTTATATTTCTTATATGTTTTAAGTATTTGATATATCTTAAATATCTTATATATCGTATAAATTTATATATCTCATATATCTTAAGTGTCTGATATATCTTACCTATCTAATATATTTTATAAATCTATACATCTTAAATAAATTATATCTTACATATCTTATATATCTTAAATGTCTTATATATCTTATATATCTTACATATCTCATATATCTTATATTTCTTATATATCTCATATATCTTATATCTCATATATCTCATATCTCATATCTCACGAAAAATAGTGGAAAACAGAAAAATCTGATAGATTTTATATTTCATATATTTCTTAAAATATTTTATATATCTTAAATATCTTATATATCTTAAAAATTTATATATCTCATATATCTTAAATGTCTGATATATCTTACATATCTAATATATCCTATAAATCTATACATCTTAAATATATTATATCTTATATTATATATATATTTCTTATATATCTCATATATCTTAAATATCTTATATCTCATATATATCATATATCTTATATATCTTATAAGTCTTATTATATCTTACATATCTTATATATCTCATATATCATATATATACCATATTTCTTATATGTCTTTATACCTTGTATGTATTTGATCCCTTATATACCTTACATACCTTATATACCTCACATGCCTTACATGACTATTTAGCTTGTATACCTTATATAGCTTACTTACCACACCATCTTATACATACTCTAAATAATACATTATATTACATGCTCACATATCACATATACCTTATATATACTTCTAGCATCCTGCTCCATCCCTCCCAGTATCCGGCGCCCCTTTGCCTCCTCTCATGCATAAGGACTTAACCCATGAAACCCTGCATAATCATTCACCGTGGATTTTGAGGTAACAAACAAGTCTTAAGCATGCCTGACTATAATTGAAAATGTTTTTATGCATATTCGAGAATAGTCTGCATAACGAAGGCATTTAAATTAGCGAGCTGAAAAACTATTATAACCTTTTATATTCATACAGACGTTGGGCATCTGCTGTAGTTTGCTGGAGTCGAACGACCTGGTGGTGTGGTGTCTGTGTCGTTTAGTAATTTTGTAATTTGTTGATTTCATATTTCCTGCAAATGAAAATGCCTATTTGATATCCTGTCAGGAGCAGTTTGGCAGCTCAACAGTTTTTGGGACTTCAATGAAATAAACGAGAAAATATCTGCATGCCACTTTTTTGTTCATTAAGAGACGCCCACACATACACACACACACACACACACACACACACACACACACACACATACACACACACATGTAAGCATAGCTCAACCGCAGAGGCCAAAGTCAAGAGCTACAACAACAAGGATGTGGCTGCTGCTGCTGCTGCTGCTGGTGCTGCTGCTATCCTGTTGCTGTTGCCATATAAAACTTTATGCTTCGTTAAAAATGATGTACAAATCAAATGCCAGAAGCAATTTAACAACAACAGCAGCAGCAACAAAAACAATAACAACAACGGCCACAACAATGCGCCCGAAACGGAGACGAGTCCTGGCCAAGGATGCCAGCGTCAGCACAGTGGGACTTGGGGCGTGAGCAGTGGGGCCAAGGCAGCCACTGCCAGCGAGAGCAGTTGCAAAAGGCAATGAACAAAATAAATAAATCATTTAAATGAAATAAATTACACACACGCACAAACACTATATGCATGTACATGTGTGTGTGGGCCTTGTGGCTGCCACAGGGCTCATTAGAAATACATAACACAACCGAACATCCACAGCAGCAGCAGCAGCAGCAGCAGCGGCAGTTGCAGGGGTCGGCGTCTGCGTTTGCAAGCTGCATTAAACCAAAAAATAATATTTCAACCAAAAAATGCTTTTGGCCAAGGCGAGAGAGCAAACGATTTTTGCGAAAAATTAATTGAAACTAAAAATGCAAACACGGCAAATAAATAAGCCCAAAAGGCAGACCAAACATTCACAGAAAATGCTGAGCCATAATAAAATAGCAAATTTGCACGCACACGCACACGCATGCACATGCAAATGCATATATGTACATACATACATATGTACATATGTATATGATAGATTATATGTATATAAATTCGCATAGAATTCCCTGGCCAGCTGTGGCCAAACTAATTGACTAATTTGTTAATTTAAGTTTGGCATTTTTTTTTTTAAGCTCAGCTGAATTATGATTTCCAAAATATTTTCTGCTAGAAAACTTAGCTGATATGTGATTTTTAGTTATATTTTAATTGATATATTTTTACCATAAATAATAAAAAAATATAAATTAAAAAAATATATATATAAATAAAGTAAATTTAAATTAAATTAAATAAATAATAATAAATGAGAGTGATTTAGGCATTTCATGTTGTCTGAAGCTATGAATTTATTTTGTAAAAAATAAATTTAAAAAAAAATAAAATAAAATAAAATAAATAAAGTAAAACAATGAAATAAAACAAAAACAAGTAAGAAAGCTGTAGTCGAGACTGCTCCACGATTGAGTAACACTAACTGCCTAGAAAATGGCTTAGAATACAACATTTTCAAAAACCCTTATATTGTCTGATTCGTGAATCTATATAGAACTTAAAATTGGCAACTTGAATCGCCTTAATTAAGTCTATTAGTTTTAAGATAGTTAAGAGTGCCAAAATTGCCTAATTTGCATACAAACTTAAGCGCGGCCGACCACGATTGTGTATTTTAACAGTGGCGGCCGACACCATGTGACGTTTCACTGTTAACTTAACAGACCGCTTTGCATAACCTAGTGTTAGTCAATCGTGCCCTGAGCCCTTCTTCGAACGAATCATATTCCAAGAATGTTTCGTTTCTATACATGCAAAAACACGAGCACACACACGCACACACACACACATGCTGATCTATGCTTGTACGCCTGTATGTGTGTGAACATTGCAGGCCGTTTGCTGTCTCGCTGCCTTTGCTGCTGCGTCGCATGGGCTTTGCTGCGAAAAATTTATTGATTAATAATTCTGTTTCCAGACGGACAATCGTATTGATCTCTTTAGATTATGATTATGATATTCATATCTGTATGCTAAACCATGTCTCTAGTATTTGAAATGAATTTTTTACACATTTGCAGATGTGGGGGCAGGAATCCAAAATCTGACAAAAACCGAAATTGTAATAAATCTATATCTATATATATGCAGAAGACTTGGAGGCTCTAACTCTAAAGATGAATTAAATATAATTTTATTACTGATGCTCCATAAATGCTTGTATCGATAACTCTTGAAACAAACAAGTTATCGAATTTCTGAAGCTGATTTTCCATTTTTATGGGCTCAGGGTATAATAAAATAAAAAATATTAATAATTGAGAGCGCATATATATTTGTATGCCAGCCCTAACATATGTAGTTGTAAAAAAAAAGAAGAAAACAAAACAAGCAAACTAGAAAATAATTCTCTTCTCTATGAACTCTCTTCAGTATGAAACTGTTTGTCGATTTGCACTCGAAACAAAGTTTGACTAAAACTTCACATAAAAAAATATGGCAAATTTGCTTTCATTTTCTCTTCTTTTTTTTTTCAAAATACAAACACAAATGCAATGGACCAAGTGGCCTTCTAGCAAATATCAAAGTCAAGCAAATATGTAAGAAAACAACAACAACAACAACAATAAGAATAACAACAGCAAATAGAGTAAAGTATTTTGCACTAAAAGCGAAACTACTTAGCATTTGGCATTTGCCATTTGGTAGTGGGGCGAAAGCGGAAGTAGCAGAGGAAGTGTGGAAGAGCAGAAACCCAGGAATGAGGTCAAGAGACAAAATAAGCTTCCGCCGGTGGCAGCATATGTGTGTGTGTGTGTGTGTGTGTGTGTGTGTGTGTGTGCGTATGGCCACCCCACCTACTACTTAGCCAGCCAGTTGAGTTGCTTCCTGCTGGCAAGGGGCAGCCCACAACCCACAGCCCGCAACCCACAGCTTTGAGCTCTCAGCTCGCAGCTCTCCTGGCTTCCATCAGCCTTGTAGCCACCCTTTGTAGCATAACGGAATTTAACGGTCAAATCGCTTGACTTTTTCCGCCACGTTCGACATGCCATTCCATAGAAGATTGAGAAGCTCAAGAAGCCCCAAGCCCCAAGCCCCAGGCTCAAGTTTTGCTTTGTGACTGGCAGCTACTATTTTCTTTATTCTTTCATTTTTTTTTTTTAGCTTATTTTCAGCTTTTTTTTTTTTTTTTTAGGGAGCCCCAACTTACGCTTCATTAACTCGTTTGATGCCACAACGCATTGAATCGCCCTGAGCTGAACTGAGCCGGGCACTTCATTTATAAAGTCAGCTGGCAGGAGGAGCGAGGGCCATGTTTGTTCAGCGTTTGCATTTGAATTTGATTTACTGTTATCATTTGTGAATTTATAGTTGGCCTAGTCGTTGGCCAGACGAAAATCGCATATTAATTATGCTTGGCTCGTTGTCGGCCTGTCAGTTCGCTGCAGGCTCAATTCATTTTCGACAACAGTTCGGTCCATGTTTTGGCTGGGCGAGTTTTACTGTGAAATTGTCAAGAAAATGCGTGTTTAAGCCAGATTAAATGCAGCGCACCATAGATTTATGGCCCAGTTAGTGGAAACCCTGGCCATGGTTCTGGCTATGATTATGGCTCCATCTACGATTCTGGTTGCCCGAACACCGATTCCAATTCCAATTCCAATTCGTTTTCCCTGTCGCTTTGCGCATTGTTTACTCCAATTATTTATGGGTCAGAAAAGCAAGCGACGCAGCTATCAAATTTCAGTGCCACGCAACATTTATGCCTAGGCAACATGAGGCGGGCAGCATTGTTGCTCTCAGCATTGCTGCGTGCAACATGTTTGTGGATGCTGTTTGGTGAGTTTCTCGTCGGCTACATATGTTGCCCATTATTGTTGGCATTACCTTTACCTTTGCCTTTGCCGTTGTTGTTGTTTTTGTTGTTGTTGTTGTTGTTGCCTTTACGCATTTGCGTTGTGCCGATCTGATCGAGGTGGCGCCAGATGCTTGTGGGCGTGCCCAGGTGGGCGTACGCATTCAACGGCCGTACTCAATATCGAAAAAGTAATTAAAGGCAGCGAGCGCCGTTGGGGCAACATTGGGCGGCAGCCACGCCTATCAGCCGCCCTCATCCTGCAGCCCACGAGACTGTCAAGTGCAGTGTGTGTCGCATGCGGTCGCCAAATGGTAATAGCGATAGCAACATCATAGCAAGAAATTAAAGCAGCGACTATGAAATGCTCTTGCATTAGATGAATGTAGTTGGTACGAGAATGTATATTAATATTATGCAATTTGATTACTGAACTCAATTTTAGATAGATAATATAGATATATATAGATATTGAATATTTATATATAAATATATTTATATATTACCTCGGACAGCTAAAGCAAGAGTTAAGAGAGCTTTAATAATACTAATATAAGAGCAAAATAGAGTTGCAGTATATGCATGTAGATTAGCTATTGAGATTCCTGATCCAACTCTCTAAAAACTCTTCACACAAGAAATATGAAATTTTCTATTAGATAAATTTCTCTTAAATATGAATTTAGATGAGCTAAGCTGATAATAACATCTGCAGCAATTATCTATATTCAATACAAGCCCTTCCACATAGCCAATATGCCCGTACAGTGTAAATATCACGCATCCGTTTTATGCAACACAAACGACAATTATCAGCGACATGAGCAAACCAATTGTGCGGCCGTTGTTCGCTGTCCTGCGTGCAGGAAGTGTGCGATAGGCCATGCAGTCATCCAACCAGAGAGAAAGAGAGTGAGAGAGAGTGAGAGAGAGGTAGACAGCCGGCTAGGCAGGCAACCCGGACATTTTGGACAGGTGAGGCTTCGGTGGTTTGGGCGGTGTTATTTGTGTGTGTAATTGTCGTGGTGCAGGAGCCACAAAAATTGATTACAGTGTTCAATAGTCAAATAGGCGAGCCGTTTTCGGACATGTCCTGCGGCCACTTCCGCCATCAAAGGCCAACCTCCGATTGGACGTTATTACATTTATTCAATACTTTTACAATACTTAGATCTAAAAAAAAAAAAATCATAAAAAAAATAGTCGCAGAAAAAAAAAAGTATCCATAGCATAGCAAATTCAAACATAAAAAAAAAAAGTTTTTCGCTTTTTTTTTTTGTTGTTGTGGAAACTTAGAGCTAAACATTTACAGATCGTACGATACGTGGGTACAGATAATACGCGACCTGCTTCACCTTTTTGGAGTCACCTGGAAGTGCTCTCAATGGGGCGTTCACAGTTCGATTTGCAGGCCAGCATAATAAATATAGGTACAGAATAATTATACAACAATTATATATACATATGCGTATATAACAGACGGGAGAATTGGATGGCCCGACGCTGTGCCGCTCTAAGCCTCCTTGACCTTGGCATCGAGTGCATCCTGGACAAAGGCGTGATTCTCGATGCCATTTTGCCGCGTCGCTGGCGGTGTCGCCGTCGCCGCTGGTACTGCTGCCGTGGGATTAGCCTCTGCATGCTCCAAGGACTCGTGTATCACATTGGCAATGATGCCATTCAACTGGCCCTTGGCCTCGCTGGCCAGTGCCAACGCCTCGATCGCATTGATATTGCCATTCGCCTCACGCACAGAGCCGTGCTCCGTGTCCGTTTGAGTTCCCTTGCGACGCTGTCGCACCTGGAAGCGATACATCCAGCTAAGAGAGAAAAGCAAGAGCATGAATATTGTAGAAAAGCCGACTGCAGCTCGAGAGTACTCACAGAAAGATGCCCACAGAGAACATGGTCAGACCGCCGCCCAGTAGGAAGAAGGCGCCCGGCAGCACCCGAAGCGTGGCCGCATACAGTGTCGTATACATGGGCGCAAAGACCATGGGCATGAGTGCCTCGGCGACGCCAAACAGTGAATTGACCTTGCCCAGCTCATCCTTGGAGACCAGCTTGGTGGCTATCGAGCGCATGGCTATGAAGGCCGTGCCATTGAAGATCTCCACCAGGCCGCCCAGATACATGTGCCAGGGCAGCGTGGCGAACGCATAGACAAACGACGACAGAATCTTGGAGGTGCTGGAGAGCACGCCCACCAGAGCATCATCGATCTCCAGCTTGTGCGAGAGCACGCCCACACAAAAGATGACGCCGATGAGGCCCGTAAACATGGCATAGGTCGAGAAGAAGCTAAACTCCACCTCGGACCAGTTGAAGCGAAAGCGGGTGAAGAGATATGTGACCGCCATCTCGCCATGCAATGGCCCAATGATCACCATGACCACGATCATCAGCAGGATGACACGCTGGCGACGCTGGTTCTCGCCCTTCTTGAAGGCCACACGGAACGTCTGCACCACATGCTCCTTGTCAAAGAAGTCCGCCAGCAGACTCTTCTGATGGGCCGACTTCTCGGGTCGTGCCACCGGCTCGTCCAGGAAGAACAAGCCATAGACAAAGGCCAGCACATAGAAGGCAGCCGAAATGGAAAACACGCCATAGAAGCCAATTTGCCTGGAAGTAGAAGAATCGATTAAATACTCCAAATACTCTCAATGAGATTCGGATCTGCTCAGCTGGAGCACTTACTTGAGCAGCACGCCACTGAAGGCCATGCCAATGGGCACGCCCACCGAGAAGCAAACGTTGAGAATGCCAATGCGCAGAGTGCGCTCCTCCTCGGTGGTTATGTCCGCAATGTAGCTAAAGACGCCCATCAGCATGGTGAACCAGCCACCGCTGAGCGATGGAAAAATGGCTTCCGTGAGAGCGGCTGCCTCCATTGGTGCATTCTCGAAGTAGACACAGAGCATGAGGCCAACAACGCCGAGAAATTCACCCACCACGGGTATAAGGATGCAGGGCTTGCGACGACGATGACGATCGCTCCAGGAACCCCAGAACAGGATCAGCAGACAGGGGAAGAGCGACTGAATCACCGTCTTCCATGCAGCCATGCGAGCGACCATCTGTTGCACTGTTTCCTCCTCGCTGCCAAATGGAATTCGTTTCAGAAATATTCATTAAGAATATTTGATTTCTTTCAATTGTACTCACAGCGTATAGTTGGCCGTCTGACGGCGAGTCAGTGCATCACAGATCTCATCTCCATAGGCCATGTTCACACGGCATGCCTTCTCCAGGTTCAGATTCTGTGTGGCCAGATTGGAGAGCACACTGGGCATGATATACGCGGCGAGTATGGGCTCCACAGTGATATTGTTGGCCACCAGGCGCAGCTTTTCGCGCCAGGTGCGCTCAGCTGTTGGCGTTGCGGTCTTGCCATCTGCTATCTTCTCCGGACCCAACTGCGTAGCCGTAGTCATGGCTGGATGACTAATCGTATATTTATTGGCATGCTTGGGTGGATCAATGCCGCCACCGTCTTTGGGTGACATCTTCAAGTCTAAAGGGGTAAAGAAAGATCAAATATTTCGAAACATGAGAATTGTATAGAAAGGAAATTGAGGAAGAAATGCTTGATATGGTAAAAGAATATACAATTCATGCATATTTGTAGATAAGTTAAAACTATATCATTTAAGATCAACTTGAGCTTCAGTAAGAGTTTCTTTTAGAAATGAGAATCACATAGAAGAGCTAGCTTTGATTGAGCATAGTCTTAACGATACACTTGATAGCTTCATCAATAACTTAGCAAATAATAACTTATTTACTATGGTAATTCATATCTTTTAGTAACTTATAGTTATGATAATCATAGAAGAGCTTTAATTAATGTATATCAAATGAATTAAATATATGAATTCATCAAAATCTGTTTAATGCATTAAGTTATTCAATATCGAAAATCGAATCAAATATCAACTACAGTAAAACAGAAAACAAATTCACATTTGCTGCTGCTGTTTTCTAGCTTTCCATGAAAACAGATTGTCTGGGGCAAGCAATCAAGACATTTCTTTAAATCATACTTATAATACACATATATACATGTATACATTCATATATTATTATTGTGTTTGTTTATAGTGAACAAAGCAACTCAATATTATAGCTAATTAAATGTGCATAAGACAAGTGATCGTGACATTTATAAATATATAAATTGTTTATTCTATAATACTCAAACACAAAGTGAAGAGAGCATATTGGCTTGCTGGAATGCTCATTCCTAGTTTTATAAAGTATAAGACTAAATTTACAATAGATCTGTTAGATCTGTTAGGAGTAGAGTGCGTTTACTTAAGGTGTTGAAGCAACCAAAGAATGGAAAATCTTCATATATTCATTTTACATTTAACATTTTACATTTAACATTTTCATTTTACATTTAACATTCGATCCTGAGCGAGCATGTGACTGTCAATCACAGCCGACTGCGAAATTCTTACTTGTTTTTGTTCTAAAAAAAAAAAAAGCTATTAAAACTGTGTTACTGCCAGCTGCAAAAAGAAGCTACTGTTGCAAAGTCCATAAAATTGAAAAAAATAGAAGAAGAAAACAGAGATAACCATATAAACCGATCGGCACAGAAAAAATTCGATCGAAACATGTGCATGCAGGAACATGTCACAAATGTGCTCATTATGCATTACATTCCAAATGTATGTAGCTTAAGAATTAATTGTAGACTAGCTTTAATTTATATATTCAGCTAGATCTATAGCGACTGCTGATCATTCGTAGATGTATAATAAGGATAGCCGTTTGGATCATAATATAGGATCAAGATTTATTTCAATGTGCTTTTTCTATATTTTTAAAATCTTTTCTGAAATCTATAATGCTTAGCTCTATAAAAATAAAAACATTTTTTATATTTTAATTTTATTAATATTTAATTTTATATTTTGTATAGAGTAATATTTCCTGCACTTTAAAAAAATTCAGAAGTCTAATATTGTTTCAACGCCCAGGCAGACAATCAATAAGGCATAATATCTAATTATATAGAGCAGCTTCATAATGATTTATCTGAAAAGTCTAGCTTTCAGTAGCCAGGAAAATATATGTTCAAGTAATTATAGTCGAAAATGCTGTTAACTGTAAAAGAGAATTACGTATATATATAAGATATACGTTATTTCTTTACTGACATTCATATGCCTTGGTATATATTTAAAGATAAGTTTTGAGCTTTAATAGCACCTAAAATAATGGGGCTGTACGCTTGCATGACAAAAAGTGGTTCCCAGCTGGTTACGCAAGCGTATAACAAAAATGAATAAAATAAAACAAAATCTTGAGACTTTAGAGACGAGTAAGAGTGCTAAATGTTAATGCGCAAGACAGGCAGACAAAGCGCATGGCACGTTTTGTTAATAATTCTTGAAATTAATATACCTGTTTCAGTTAAAATGTTTGCTAAGAAGTTGCTGTTAATACATGAATCGAAATGAGGCTCGAGTTGCAGGCAAATATATATTTAGCTAGATCTATATTTGATATCATGTTCTCTTAAGCTGTTTCTCTTTAAGATCTGCCGCCGCACACATTTAACTCTTAAACATGTTGTTCGTATGCATTCCACAGAATCCACAATCGCACCAGGGCATATGTACATATATAGCGTAATCGATCATTCAGCAAGTCGTCTGTGTTGTGATCGCTAGCCGTGGCTCTTCTCTAATTTCCACTTAACTACATAAGTATTAATGCTGGCCTGCGGGGGCATTCAAGCTTCACTCGCCGTCGTCGTTGCTGCTGCTGTCACATTTTGTTGTCATTCTATTTTTGTGTGCGCATCTCCCACTTATTCTGATTGGATTATTTTGCCTGTGAGAGATCGTTAGCGAAAGTATTTCGTTTGTGTATCGTTTGTATTTTATTTATCATTATTTCTATTTTGATTTTCGGTTTTCGGCTTGCGGCTGTACCTCGTTGTACGGCTTTTGTTTTTCCGCTCTTCCTAGTATGTAAGCAGTATGCCGAGTGTCAATCAAGCGGCACGCTGACATCAATGTCAAAGTTAACGTCTATGTCAATGTCAGCAGCGAATTCCATGATTGAGATTGGCGCTGTACCACGCACTTGTTCTTCAGCTCATGTTATCATGGTTGTCACATTGGCAGGCGGCGGGCTGACTGCTGTGTACTCTGTACTTATCATTAACAATTATCATTATAAATTACTCTCTGTATTGTTTTTCACCTGTTGCATCGATAAAGTACTCTCTGTTCTTTTTTCTTTTAGTCAATTTGCGGAATTTCCATCAATTAAGCGAGTAATGAAGATTTAATTACATTTGTGTCACTCGATTGTCTGCATCCGTATCTTGGCGCGTGTTTATCACCTCCGTTTGCAGTTAAAGAAATTGCCAAAAAAAAACGAAAACCGAAAACAAATATTGTTCAACTACCTGATCTTGGTCTTGCGTCTGCTGCTTCCTCCAGCAATTCGAGCTTTCAATTAGTTTGGGTATTTTGGAGTAAATTAGGCAAAACTATATAATATATAAAATGCTAATCTGGTTTATCGCTTTATATATACACACATATATATCATTATTTACATTTACAAATTGCACAAAAAGTCTCAATTGTAATCGGAGCAATTTATATCGGCTGAGCACTTCAATTAACTTAATTTATTTATTTATTTGTACACAACAAAGCTAAATCAAATGCGATTAATTTGTGAACGCTTCAAAATGGGTCTACCAAAAATAACTCGAGTACAATAAAAAAAAAATACTAATTTAATATATATTTTTTGAGCTGGTTCAGCTTGATTCTAAAACAGGCTTTGAAATAATTATAAATATATAACGAAACATAAATGTAAATATACTTTTGAATAAATATTGAATATATATTTAATTTTCAACATATATTATATGTTATTTCTTTATTAATAAATATTCTTCATTGTATTTTTGTATATTTTACTAAATAATTATATATTTTTTTGTAATATATTTGTATATAGAAATATATTCATTTATTTCTTATTCCAGCTACAGCTAAACGCAGCTCGTCGCAAGTTTGTAGCTTGAGAAAAATTGTATAAAAAAACAATTATAAACAATTATCATTCAAGTCTAGCTAAAATAAAACTTGCTGCATAGCAAACACTATTTTTAGGTTCATAAAACTAATTGGAACAAGACGAAAAACTGTAGAATTGCAGTTTAGATCCATTCTATAGTCAGTGCCCATGATAGCTCATCTTATGCTCGTTCACGAATCAAAAGGAGTATATTTGTTTGCACTAAAGTTACTTGAATATATATGTGTATAATTACTTAAGAAACTTGCGAGCATTGTTGTGAGAGAATGCTTTCATTCATTCTCACTTTATTTACTTTTACCTAACTTATTTTAAGAATTTGCTGATTAAGGGCTAAAGAGCTCAAGTATTCATGATTAAGTTCTTTCAAATTGGCAGAACTGTGAGTTGATTTTCTATTGAAAGTATTTGTAAAGGAAAAATGTATTTATACAAGTTAATTTGATATATATCCATAGCTAATCGAAAAAAAAAAAATCTATATAGATTTCTCTAAGAAATAATATATATTTGTGCAATATATATCAAATAATATGATCTTAAATTGTAGTTTTATAAATTGTTGAATACATTTAACTGTTTATGGACAGTGAGAGATTATGCAGGCGTTTTTTTTTTTTTTGCTTTGTTTTTTTAATAAAAAAAAAAATCAAATAAAAATAGAACATTTTCTTTTTCTTTATATTAGTTACTTTAAATGCAATGCAAATTAGTATAAATCTAGTTTTTATAAACGTAGCTAAACTGTGTTGGCATTAGGAATGTAAACATAAATATATTTAATATATATTTTAATATTTAATATAATTAAATCAAGAAAACTCTCATGATATGTGGCATATGAAGCTTATAAAATTATTATTTTTTTAGCTTCAGCAAGATGAGGGTATATGTGTAGGGCACTTTCACATGTGTATCATGTATATCTGTTATATAAATATTTTATATATATATATATATATATATATATATATATATATATATGTATATATTAGAAACATGTGCTGAAAACTTGGCGATGTCTCTTTGTGTTAGCATCCATTAAAAATGACAGAAATTAAAAAAAAAAAAAAGCAAAACAGCTAATTGACCTTGACCGTCGCATACAGAGAGTGAGAGAGTAAGTGAGAGAGAGGGAGAGAAAGAGTAAGTGAGAGTGAGCGCGAGAGCTTTGTCGACCCACAAAGTGCATCGCTGGCTGTTTTAATCTTCAACTTCCGACAACGCAGCCAATGCTGACGCCACTGCCGCCCAAAGACAACTAAATGCGAGCTTGGATTAATTATAGCTGTACTATTTGGACTAGCATGTGGGCACACACACACACGTGCGCACACATACCAACTATGTGTATGTATATAGAAATGCGTGTATGTGCTTGTGGATGACAAAGTTCATTATCAAGCTTTGTCCCGCTCCTAAAAGTGTCGTCGTTTAAATTGGCTTAATTGCAGCTAAGTTGTTTTTATATATACAGTTTTTTTTTTTTTTTTTTTTTTTAGCTTAGCCGAATTTTTGTTGTCTTTGCATTTAAATCAAATCCCAACTCAAATGATTGGCTCAGTGCAGCAAAAACTCGTAAAATTTATAACAAAGAATTTGTTAAGTGCGGCTCAAGTAAATTCAAGTATTTCAAGTAATTTTGAAGTAATTTCTCAGCCTATTCAAATTTAAACTGAAAGCCCTCCGATTCGCGAGTTTATCGCAATTTATAGCTAGCAAATAAATAATTTTCAGCATGCCCATTTAATTACAATGTTTTAATTATATTATTAAATTTTGATTGTTTTGTTTTCATCAGATATTCGAATAGGAAAAAAAAAATATATATATATATATAATTGTTTAAAAACGTGATATATAACCTTCAATATCGTTTTGTATGAAGCATATGAATGTGACTGAATTCGTTTTCAATATAGATATAAATTTCAATGACAGCAGAGTATGCTGAGAATCGCAAAGAAGAGCTCTAAAAGAAATTGTATAAGCACAAACTTCTTTTATCTAATAAAGTAAAGTCTCATGAAGAACCGAAACATTTTAATAAACCCATGTCAGTACAAACTTCTTTTATCTAATATGCAAAAGTAAAGTCTCATGAAGAACCGAAACTTTGAGGCAAAAAAATGCATAACTAATACATTTTAATAAAACAATGTCAGCAAGACATGATGAGAATCGCAAAGAAGAGCTCTAAAATCTAATTATCTAATATCTAATATGCAAAAGTAAAGTCTCATGAAGAACCGAAGCTTTGAGGCATAAATTATGAAATTTGTAATTTATTGAATTTGATAAATCAATTCAATTTGGACGCAACCTTAGCTGCGAGATGTCAGCTATTTAATATATGCAATTAATCCAACGAATGCAATTAATGCGATCCAGTTGGCAGCCCTGAAATGTTGGCTTCTTTTTTTTGTTTTTGGTATTTATTTAAATTATCCAATTGACTGATGTAATTGGAATGTTTTACCAGCTACATGCATAATACAGACATGTCCAGCTGGCTAGCTAGCTTCACAGTTACTTTTACCAATCCAGCACCAGCGAGCGGTGCCATCAATGTCAATGAGCCGACCCTTAGCAAACGTGCATTGAACCCCAAACAAATACATACAACGAGTACAAAACAAAAACAATAAATAAATAAATAGTAGTAGTAGTAAAAAACTATTACAGTAGCGCAGCTCGAGCGCAGCACGAACACGTCGATCGATGGGCTATTTTTGGGTCTCTTTATGGGGCTGTATGGGGATGACCTTAACTGAGTGTCACACTACCAGGAAGTGTCGTGATCAAGCATATTAACTAACCCCGGTTAGATAGACAAGTGTCACTTGGCGAATGGGTAATGAATGAATAGCTAGCTAGCTAGCTAAATAAACTTAGCCAAGTTCGACGAAATCTCTCGTTTCTTCTTCTTTATTCTTTATGCATAATCACAGAGCTTGGCGCTGCAGCTAAGAATTGTATATATATAAATATATATATATGGTTATGGCTGACTGAACATGCCAACAGCTTATCGCAAATCTGAAAAATATCAGCGCAAGAGATTGAAGTTTATAAATAAACTTATACAATATATATTAGTGGAACTTCCTTGATCTCAGCTCAGCGCTTTAACTATGGCTATAGATCATGATCATTTGTCTTGACTCAATTTTATTGTTTTCTGCACTTTGATGGTCTTGTGCGAACAAATTGTTTTGCTCATGCGATGGACATTATTATAAATAACAGTATTACAAATGACAATTAAATTATTTAGATTTGCCAGCTCGATGCGGCGCGGCTGCTGTGAAAAAAAAAAAACAAAAAAAAAAAAAAACCTTTGCCAGGTAATGAAACAAATTCAATTTGCGGGAAATACGTTGGAAATTTTTGCCGGGTTGTTGTCTCTCTAATCATATTTTTACCCATTTCCGAGTGCTGACAAAACTTTTCACACACCCCCTTCACACACACACACACACACACACAATGGCAGCGTGTGTGTGTGGGAGAGAGAGACACACACTCGACGACGCTCTGAATTGTCCGTTGGGTTATTGATTGCATGCCTATCTATCAGATACAACGGTTTGGAGGCGACATACGACATCATATGAAATTAAACTGTGCTTTAGCTCAAGTCTGAATTGAAACTAGCTAAATAAAATTAGTTGGCAAAAAAAAAGGCGAAAAAAAAGAAGAATGTGGCTTTCTGTTGTATTCAATGATGAACTAAAGAGCTAAATATAGTTGCACACACACAAAGAGAGTGTGTGAGAGAGAGAGGGAGAGAGAGTGAGACTTCTATGTGCCAGTTTTGAATAGACAATGTTTTATTTATGGGGCTTAAACAGTCGAAAAGCGACAAGCGACGTGTGCGGCGACTCCGTAAACAATAACTAAATGCAAAAAAACACAAAAAATAAAAAAAAATAAATAAATAAAAAAAATAAAATAAAATAAAAGAAAGAACAGAGCGTGAGCGAGAGCTTTGTAAATTTAAACACTAATTTGGCAATCAAAGCTGAAAACAAAAATCCCCAACCCAAAAAAAAAAAAAAAACACACACACACAAAAAAAGAGGAGGAAAAAATGAATTCCAAATGAATACAATATTTAAGCGAATCAAAATAAAAAAAAAAAAAAAAAAAAAAGGAATACAAAAAATATTAATGACACGCAAAACTAAAGCCCAGCATACGATCTTCGCATATATAAATATACATTAATCTAGTCAATGGCAGCTTAAAACAGAAAACAGAAAAAAATCGAAAAAAAAATGCATAAATAGTAAAAAATAGACAGAGAGAGAGAGAGAGAGAGAGAGAGAGAGAGAGAGAAGAGTGAAAGAAACAACTGCGCGTAACATAAATATTATGAATGTGAACAATTTGTAGTTAGTAATTTTGTTGCATGCCACTGGCACGCAAGCACATCAACTATGAATAACAACAATAACAATATATATGCTAAATTTTGTATTGTCCAACACACACACACACACAGAGAGAGAGAGAGAGAGAGAGAGAGCGAGTGTGTGTGTGTTGTATAAACGAGCGCAAACAAATTTCACGACAAACGCGAATTTGATTTAATTTATATGTCTCTAATGAAATTAGTAGTAGTAAATAAAAAAAAAAGCCACACACACACACACATACTCGCTCTCTCTCTGACACACACTCGCACACTGTGCGTTAAACTCACTTTTAGTTAACTATCTCTTGGATAAGTCGTATTTCAATTCCTTGCTGTAAGCACACAGCCAGGATGCGTTTTTGTTTTGTTTGTCTTTCAGAGTTTTTACTTTGTTTTTAAAATTATTTTTTATTAATTTTTTTTTTTTACATGCAGCAACTACAACACAACTATTGTTGTTTTATTTTAAAATTTTATTTTTCTATACGGTTTTTTTTTTTTTTTTTTTTTTTTTTGAGGGCTTAGTTAACGAGCTTTACTGTAAACGTAAACCAGCGGTGTTGAGCTGAAATCAGCGACTGAATTTTGTATTGAATTTAGTGAGTGCCGTCGGCTAGGCAGCGGCACACGGTAAGCGTTGAAAGCGTCGCGACGCTGCGCAGCGATAGCGCAGCGCAGCGCAGCTACGCGGGCGGTATGCGGCCTGCCGTGGCAAGCGAAGCGCCGATCGCACAGATCCAAGCTTGCCAGCGACAGCGACGCCAGCAGAGAGCGATAGCGAGAGCGAGAGAGAGCGCTGCGACTGCAGCAGGGGTAGCAGCAGCAGCAGCAGCAGCGGTAGCCGCAGAAGCAGGAGCAGCAACGGTAGCGGTAGTAGCTTCTGCATTAGTCTATATTCTGCAGATATAAATATGTATATTAAGTTAGCCTATAATTTTACATTGTAAGTTAACTGTATTAAAATAAAAAAAAATAAATAAAAAAAAAATAAAAAAAATAATAAAATAAAATAAAATAAAAAAAAAAAAAAAAAAAAATAAATAAATAAAAAAAAATAAATAAATAAATAAAAAAATAAATATGTATATATGAAAATATATATATATATATATATATATATATATATATATATATATATATATATATATATATATATATATATATATATATATATATATATATATATCGTATATATGAAAATATATATAAACAGAGTGAATAGCCATATATGCCATAAACTTCAGATAGACTTCAATTTCACTGGGTCTAACTTTGTTGTCACGTTCATTAGCGAGCGCACTTACTCGCTAAAACGGCTAGAAATTATATTAATTTTTTTTTTTTTAATTCCCAATGTATTAATATATAATTTATAATATTTGCCTTTCGCATTCAAAAGACAATTGGAACTTTTGGACAGTTTTATCTGCTCGCCTTCCATTCATATCAGTCACATAGCCATATTTGATTCAGGCATTGCTCAATTTTATGATCCCCTGTTTGCTTAGTCTATTGGCACGAGCTAAGAGATGCGCGTTTTACAGTCTCTATATAAACATATGCTCATCTGCATACATACATATGTATATATACGGATTTATTTATTTATATTTATATATTGTGCAAATTGTTGTCTTTGGTTATTAATTGTACGCACGTCAATGCCTGTTGCTATTGGAGTTTTCAATTATTTTTGCTCGCTTTTGGTTAGCTTTGCATATGAGCGACATTCACATCGTTAACACTATATATAGATATAATTTTTTGCTTTTTTTGGGGTCTAATATAAATGAGGCTAAGAGGTGCCATAGGTGCGCATAGGCGACGAGCTGGGGTCGGCCAGGGGCAAGAGCTGCTTCAAGTGGTTTGCGGCTTGGTAAACCTTGCGATTGTGAGTGGCCTGAAACGTGTTGCAGCTAGTAGTAGTTGCCAACTAACTAGTATAAGTTAATATTTTCACTGATCTTTCAGCAGAGCTCGATGAGCATGATGAGCTTCTCAAGAAATCGTATCGAAATGATAAAAATAAAAAATACAAAAATCAATGACAATTAGCTCTAATGATTGAATATTTCGAGCTAATCGATCGAGGGAATCCCAAAGCTTGCGTGAGTATATGTAAAGGTGTGTCTGTGTAGGTGTGTGTGTGTGTGTGTTGCTGGCCCTGCGGCAATTCGTGTACCGTTTTTTGTTAACCAATTGCACCCACAGCCTTCAGGCTTACAGCCCAATCAATTGCTGCCTCAATTCACGCCCCCCAGCCGAGCAGGGCTTTAATTGTCGCTCTTGATCTGCTGCTGTTTTAATGATGACTATCGACGGTTGCCCACGGGCCACGCCCACTTGACCTTGACTGACAAAGCCACTGCGCCGCAAAGACCGCAGCACGGCTAAGTCCATTGACTGATGCCGCTGCCATGCATCGGCGCTGAGCTGTAACGCGAATCCCTCCCCCCCGCACTCGACAGCAGCGGCTGCAGCTGCAACCGAGTTTGCTTTTAGTATCAATAAACATAATAATCATAATAATGATGTCTTTTTTTTTTCTTTGGTTTTTTGCATGTGATAATTTGGCGCGAAAGAAACGCCAAATTAAAAACAATTACAGCAGAAATATTGTTTGTGCTTGAAGTGCGAAAACATAATTATCCCAACAGACATTATCGATAAAGGTTTCTTAGACAATCATTAAGATCCGGGTCAATAGCAGACTTGGTCTATAAAATATGCCTTTGGAACTTTTAGTTTTAGTTTGTCATAAGATAATAATTATAAGAATAAAAATAATAATAATAGTGTTCGGCGCAGCAGCTAATAAATACTCTTAAATAAGTTTCTCTTAAATTAGTCTATTCTCTATATCATTTCATTCGCTGTTAATGCACTCATACACATAAGAAAGCATAACAGACATACATATGTAATTTTCGCCTTCCTTTTACTTGCTTATACTTGTAACTTTTTTTCTTTAAATTCTCTAATTCTGTACGAAAGTTGTCTGCAAGCGCGCAACATCTCTCTTATCTTTTCGCATACAATTAACTTTGCCTAAACAAATATCACGGACTCGGCATTAAATTAATAATAATAAGCTAAATTAAATCGTATTGGCTTTTTATTTTGTGCCTTCGTAAATGATTGGAGCCAGAGTTGCCGAAAAAGCTTGGCAGCTTCCAACATTTTGGTGACCCCGACGTGATTTATACACTTCGTGATGTTCGTTTAGTGCGCTAAAAGTTATTAATCTATTTCGTCGTCGCTCAACCGTGAAATTTATAAACATTTGTGCAAAATAGTGCATTCAAATTAACAATCAATTTCATCGTAACACAACAGTGTAAACATTAGCCTTCTCCGTGAAATTTATAAACATTTGTGCAAAATAGTGCATTCAAATTAACAATTAATTTCATCCTAACGCAACAGTGTAAAACATTAGCATTTGTGAACAAATAATTTTGTTCAAAGTGCATAATTCAGTGTATGCAGTTGTGCGAGCATTATCTTTGTCTTTCTCATTCTCTTTTAATCGTTCGCTTCGTTCGTCGCCGTTGGCGCCTTTTGTGCAGCGTCTGCATAGAAGGCCCGCTAATCCGAAAATAGCTGTGTTAGATCACACACATACAAACATACACACACAGTGAGCTTGCATATAAAAGGTGCAGCTAAATTGGAAGTGCATTAGTGAGTCTATTAGCTTGTGCATCAACTTTGCAATTGAACTTGTGAATTGAATTGAATTGAGCATAACTTAAGTGAATTTGTGACGTATCAAAATGAATAACTCAGAATCTAATGCTGATGGAGTGCCTGCATCTCAGGTCACTTATTTAAGGCTTAAAACGAAAGCTCTTTTCGACAGACTTGAAAGGTTATATGCCGAATTAGACGTGGAAAAATTAAGTCATATGGATTCGTGTGAGCTACGTGTGCTGTTGGATTCGATCACCAAGTTAGAGTCAAATTTTGAAGCGGTTCACACTAGCTTAGAGGAATCAGATTTTGAATCCATATCTAGTGATTTACCTGCGAAATTTGAATCAACTCTACTAAAGTTTAAGGCCTTGCTTCAGCGTGAACTGGGAAGTCGGCCGAATCCACAGCTATCTTCAACGCTCAATACAAGTTTTACAAATGCTCATCCAATGGTCGTCATGTCTAATCGATCGCGTTTGCCGCAGCTGGAGCTGCCAAATTTAATGGAATCTACACTGAGTGGGAAAACTTTTACTCTATGTTCAAAACGATCATAGATACTGATCCTGATCTCAATCCTGTTGAGAAGTTCCAGCATCTTCGATCTTGCTTAAGCGGTTCTGCTTTGGATTCCATCAGCTCTTTGGAAATTAACAAGGCTAACTATATCGTCGCTCTGGATATTCTTCAACGTCGTTTTGATAATAAACGTTTTATCTTACAGGCACACATCAGAGCGATATTTGGGCTTGAGAAGGCTGATACCTCTGTAGGTAGGCTGAGGCAATTAACAGATAAAGTGACATCTCACCTTCGTGCTATGGATTCTTTAGCGTCGAGGGAAGAAGTTGCTGATATTATCATCGTGCAGACAGTGTTGCAGAAATTGGATAAGTCAACTCAGGTCAAATGGGAGGAAAGCTCGTCTGCTAATGAGTTACCATCGTGGGCCAAATTGTCAGCTTTCTTGCAAGGGCGATGTCGAATGCTTGAAAATGTGGATCAAGTTTTGCAAGATGGTCAGGTTGGCAAGTCAGGGAAGATCGTGAGTACACATTTAAGAAAATCATTTGTTGCTTCCAAGATTCCTAGTTGTTGTGTATTCTGCGAAGACACAAGTCACATGATATTTCAATGTAAGCGCTTTGAGAAATTGTCGCCAATGGCAAGACATAAGGAGGCCAAGAGACTCGCGCTTTGTCTTAATTGTTTGAGAAAAGGTCATCAGCTAAAGGATTGTAAATCTAGCTCCTGTCGTACTTGCCAATCGAAGCACCATACTCTATTGCATTACAATCAGTCTTCGATAGCTACATCCAACGCTGTGTTGAAACCTGATCAACAAGCACATACAATACACCCCACTGCCATGGTTGCAATGTCACCTTCTCTGCCTCAAGCCCACATATCGCCTAGTTCGTCTGATGTTGTGTTTCTAGCTACTGCAATAATCCTTGTCAAGAATCGAGCTGGAACATTCGTTCCGTGTCGTGTACTCTTGGATTCAGGATCTCAACTTCACTTCGTCACCAGTCGTTTCGCAAATCAGCTTCAGCTTCGAAAAGCAAATCGCTCACTGCAGTTTCTGGCATTGGAGATGCTAGCTTCTCAACTGAAGGATACTCAGTCGATCTCGTTTTGAAATCGCGGATTTCAAATTATTCTACTACTATCACTGCAATCGTTGCCCAAATGATTACTGACAATCAGCCTGGGATGTCAATGTCTACTAATAGTTGGAATATACCCTCAAACATACAGCTAGCTGATCCCTTATTCCATAAGTCACAACGGATTGATCTTCTCATCGGAGCTGGTCTTTTCTTCGAGCTGTTGTGTGTTGGTCAAATTCTGTTAGCACCTGGTTTACCAATTTTGCAGAAAACTCAACTCGGCTGGATCGTGTCAGGTGGCGGGCAATCAGCCCCCAAACTCTCATCGTTCATCGCAACCCAAAGAGCTTCGGATGACACTAATCACAGCACTCGGCTTGATGAGTTAGTGCGTCAATTTTGGGAAGTGGAGCACGTCTTCGAGCCTATAGCCAAGGTAACAACCGAGGAGCTCCATTGTCAGCAGCATTTCATCGCAAACTATCGTCGATTGTCATCAGGGGAATATTCAGTTTGCTTGCCAAAAAAGCTAGGCGTCGAATCTTTGGGCGACTCTTATTTGCAGGCCAAGCGTCGACTCGTAAACTTGGAGCGTAAATTCGCTCGAAATGAAATTCTCAAGGAGAAATATTCAGCATTTATAAAGGAATATATTGACCTCAAACATATGTCACTGGTGCCCAGCGCAGATATCAATAAATGCAAATATTTCTTACCCCATCATTGCGTATACAAAGAAGAGAGTTCGACAACAAAGCTGAGAGTTGTCTTTGACGGCTCAGCCATTACCACATCTGGGCTCTCATTAAACGATTTGCTTATGTCAGGACCGACTATTCAAGCTACATTGTTTAACACGCTCGTTCGTTTTCGCACATTTTCCATTGCACTTACAGGAGATATCGGTAAAATGTATAGGTGTGTTAAAGTCTCAGAGCCTGATTCTATGCTTCAGTGCATTTTGTGGCGAGACTCTTCAGACCATGATATTCAAGTTTTCAAATTGAATACCGTCACGTATGGAACCAAACCCGCTTCCTTTTTGGCAATTCGTGCAATGCATCAACTAGCAATGGATGAGTCTTCGTCGTACCCATTAGGATCTAAAACTGTCTTGCGAGATTTCTACGTTGATGATTTGATATCAGGAGGCAATTCAGTTGAAGAAGTTCGAGACATGATGCGACAAACTACAAATCTTCTTGACCGAGGAAATTTTAAATTGAGAAAATGGTGCTCTAACTCAACTGATATACTTCGCGGAGTTCCAGAAACTGAGCAGGAGAGTTTTCTCAAACTCGACGACGGCAGCGATGTGACAAAAACACTTGGACTCATCTGGGAGCCTCGGAAGGACAGCTTCGTGTTCACTTTCGAGCCCAAAATTAATACTGGCACACACACAAAACGCTCGGTTTTATCAACCATTGCGCGATGTTACGATCCGTTAGGTTTGATCGGACCAACTTTAACTAGGGCCAAAATCATCTTGCAACGCCTGTGGAGAGACAAGCTGCAATGGGATGAGAGCTTACCGCAACCATTGGAAACGGCTTGGAGCGAGTTTTGTAAGGACTTTCAGCAAGTGAGCCATGCAGTATTTCCTCGTTATGTACTCCAACTTAAAGCAAGGGTCGAACTGCATGCCTTCTGCGATGCTAGTCTTCAGGCTTATGGCTCTTGTGTTTATGTTCGCTCATCGAAGAATGCTGTTCAAGTTCAGTTGCTCTGTTCCAAAGCCAGGGTCGCCCCACTAAAGACTCTTACTGTGCCTAAACTTGAGTTATGCGCTGCATTTCTGCTTGCGAACTTGGTAAGCGAAATAAACAAAATGAACTTGTTCGAGTGTGAGATGCATTGTTGGTCAGATTCAGCCGTGGTCTTGTCTTGGTTAAAGGAAGAGCCATCCAAATTCAATGTGTTTGTCTCTAACAAGATTTGTGCCATACAGCAGCTCACGATCGGCATGGAGTGGCATTACGTGCCAACCGAGATGAATCCGGCGGATATGTTATCCAAGGGAGCAGCACCGTTGGAACTTTTGCACTCAAAATTATGGATGCATGGACCTTCTTTCTTGCAAAAGGAGAAATGTTATTGGCCAAGGCACTGCTTGTCTGAAGCATGTCTTCCTGAAATGCGCCAAAAGGTTTTATTCTCAGCTGAGCACGTAGATATCTCTTTGTCATTCAAACACATAAATTCATTCGGAATAATGAAGCGCATTTTTGGCTACATTCACAAATTTATCAGAAAAATAAAGTCAGCTGAGTTGTCATCAGACGATCTTCGTCAGGGATCGTTCCTACTATGCCGTCTTCTTCAAAGAACTCAGTTGCAGCCAGAATACTCTGCCCTACAGAATGGAAAGAATATACATTCGTCAAGCTCCACTCTTTCGCTCTCTCCATTTATGGATGATTTTGGTCTACTTAGAGTCGGTGGTCGTTTGCGACACTCTACTCTCGGCTTCGATGCGCGCCACCCAATTATCTTGCCCAAAGAGCATCCCCTAACCTTCGCTATAATCTCGCATTTTCATCAGAAGTATCACCATGCAGGACCGCAGGCTTTGCTTGGAATAATTCGACAGCAATTCTGGCCCATAGGTGGCATGAAAACGGTTGCCCGAGCATTGCGAAAATGTATAATTTGCTGCAGATCTCGGCCTCGTCTCGTTGAGCATATAATGGCGGACTTGCCCAAGGATCGTGCACAGTGCTCACCGGCATTTACAGTCACTGGAGTGGATTATTGTGGTCCTTTTTACTACAAGCCTGATGGACGAAACAAAGCCTCTGTAAAGTGCTACATCTGCGTGTTCGTTTGCTTCGCAACCAAGGCTGTATGGTTGGAACTCGCAAAGGATCTTTCGACAGCTGCTTTTTTGGGCGCCCTCAAGCGTTTCATTGGTACGCGTGGCATTCCAAAATGCATTTGGTCTGACAATGCTACTAACTTTGTGGGTGCACGGAACGAGTTGGCGGATTTGCGGCGCCTATTGTTGAGCCAGGAACATCGCATTGAAGTCCACAACTACTGCATCAACAACAGCTTCGATTGGAAGTTCATACCTCCTCGTTCGCCACACTTCGGCGGCCTATGGGAAGCAGCAGTGAAGACAGCTAAAAAACATTTATATCTCTCTATGAGATCGGCACTTCTTGGCTTCGACGAACTGCGCACTTTGGTATGCCAAATTCAGGCCATAATCAATTCTCGTCCTCTTGTTGCAATTTCAGAAAATCCCGATGATCTTGGAGTTCTCACTCCAGGACATTTCTTGATTGGTCGACCACTCATCAGTTTCCCCGAGCCAGACGTAACTGGGTTGGACCACAATCGCCTTGATCGCTGGCAACGCATGACGTACATACAGCAGTTGTTTTGGAAACGCTGGAGTGATGAATACCTCACCATTCTCCAACAGCGTGGAAAATGGCGCACCCCGCAGTCTTCTATCAAAGTCAACGATGTCGTATGCGTGAAAGACGAAAACTTGCCACCTTTGAAATGGCCATTAGCCCGGGTCGTTGAGATCATTGCTGGAGCTGATGGTGTCGTGAGAGTTGCTGTTCTACGTACGCCCACTGGAACTACACGTCGAGCTGTCAATAAGCTGTGCGTCCTTCCGGTTGATGATCCTGTTGAAAGACTTGGTCTTTCAACGGGGGGGAGGATGTTCGGCGCAGCAGCTAATAAATACTCTTAAATAAGTTTCTCTTAAATTAGTCTATTCTCTATATCATTTCATTCGCTGTTAATGCACTCATACACATAAGAAAGCATAACAGACATACATATGTAATTTTCGCCTTCCTTTTACTTGCTTATACTTGTAACTTTTTTTCTTTAAATTCTCTAATTCTGTACGAAAGTTGTCTGCAAGCGCGCAACATCTCTCTTATCTTTTCGCATACAATTAACTTTGCCTAAACAAATATCACGGACTCGGCATTAAATTAATAAATAATAAGCTAAATTAAATCGTATTGGCTTTTTATTTTGTGCCTTCGTAAATGATTGGAGCCAGAGTTGCCGAAAAAGCTTGGCAGCTTCCAACAAATAGTAATCATAATAATGATAATAAAAAAAAAAAAAATAATAATAAATAAAATAAAATAGAAAAAATAAAAAATTATAAGAATAAAAAAAAAATAATAATAATAACAATAATAATAGTAATCATAAAATTGTTAATACAAATAAATAAAATATAAAATAAATAAAAAAAAAATAATAATAATAAGAATAATATTAATTCTAATTGTTTTCAAATGTTGTAATAAAAATATTTAACTGATTCGTAAGAAAGATAAGCAATTCCTGTATTATTAACTGAGTACAAAGACGACATTTTAATATATATCTTTCTTTATTTTTAGATTTATATATATTTTATTATAATTACTTACTTCACTTATGTATATATATTATTGTGGAATACCCTTTAGCAGCACTGTATTTATATTAAAATTCTACAAAATATTATGATGATAATAATATATAGCGCTGACTAGTTTTTTTTAGGAACTCAGTGCTATATATGGGCTTAGGATGCTTAGCAGGCTGAATTCTCCCATTAAGTGGAGAACACAACCTACGGAGCATATATGATTCAGTTTATATTCGTACGAGACGGAGCTTAGATCTATTGTACAATATTATATAAGATATGTTCTTTCATTATATACAAATATAGTAATAATCGGTACTCTTGTAGTGTGGGAGCGCCTAACTTATACATATATGTAGATATATTTTAGGATATATGTGTATTGTTAGGTCCGCGTATTGCAAGCGGTATACGGGTTTGTTGAAGAAAATCGATAACAATTCCCGTTTCAGAGTAATCGATTAAATTAGTTATCGAGCATCAGTTATAAAATTATATCTTATTCATCTTTACAGTTAGAGTCTCCAAGTCTTTATATATAGATACTAATTTAATACAATTTCGATTATAGTCAAATTTTGGGATACTGGCCTTAAATTCGCCCCGATCTCACAAATTTGGCAATAAATTAAAAATTAATTCAAATACTAAATGCAAGTCTGACACAAGTTCGCTGAGGTATGCTGAAAGTTTCATGAAGGGTTTTCCATCGTTTTTGTCAACGACTGCTTCTGATAATAACAAAAATATATGTATGTGTATATAATGATTTCAATAATAAAACAATTTTATAGTAATTATCATAATGATAATAATAATAATCACCTTGTTTGGTACTTTTTAATGCGCTGCTGCTGCTGCTGTCGCTGCTGCTGTTGCTATCGCTGTTGCTGTCGCTGCTGATTAATTTCCAATTGCAATTATATTTGCATGCTGCTAACAAAGACGTTAACCGAAGTTGCACTGCGGTGCCAGATTATGTGACACACGCCCCTTCCCGCCCACCGCGGGCAATGCCTCCCCCACAGCTGAAGCCAGCAGCGAGCAGCCGTTTTGAAGTGCTTTGTTTACCCGCTGCCAGTTGTTGTTATTATATTTATTTTGTTTTTCTTTTTGTTTTTGTTTTTTGTTTCATTGTTGTTTGCTTCTTCTATTTTCAGCATGTAAATGCACGCAGACGACAGTCTTGCTCAGCAATGGAAACTTTACACCAGTCGCAGCAGCAGCAGCAGCAGCAATACTTCTTCAAAACGCTAAGTGTGCTTGGCTTGGCTTTGGAGAGAGGATTGAGCGGGTCACATGACTCGTACTCATACTCATATTCAAATGTCAATAAATCAAAGCTATCAAGACAAACTTTCACTCGCCAAACGCTTCCAACGCGTCATTCTGCGCAATTTCTCTTATTGCCAAAAAAAAAAAAAAAAAAAAAAAAAAAACAACAAAAAACAAACATTAAATTGCACTAGAAGATACCACGCAATTGGCATGGCTAAACGTATGTGAAATGAAATATAATTTATTGCTATATTAAATATATTTTACATATACTACAAAACAACTCATTTGTTCATATTAATTGTGGAAAATATTCCATTAAATTTATGATGGATGATTTGAAGATTAATTTGGATTAGAATTTGATTTCATATGCAATTACAATATGATTTATATAAATTATTAGGTAAAGGTATTTAATTTGCCTCCAATTGCTTCCTCTAGCCAACCAACACACAATCGCTGGGCACTGATGCGACAGTGGGGACAATTGATTAATTGGCCTCGCTAATTGACATCATTTCATGGCTTTATGGCTCTATGCAGAAAAACAAAAACAAAACAAAAATTTGTTGCTTAAATTATGTCTCGTAAACAAAATAAATAAACAACAACAACAAATCAGCGACAAGCGCGTGCTCTTAATGAGACGATGTTGTGGCCTGAAGCAGTGTGGCTGATGGGATGCGAGATATTGGCCAAGCAAGCGAAAGGCCGGAGATGGACGCGCTGCTAAGCAGCACACCAGGTGTCAAAACTTTGGCCGCAACGCCACAAAACGCTTATTAATAGACAAGCATCAGCTCAGGCAGCCGGAGCAATAACAATGGACTTGCAGGCAACAACTCAATGCTGGCCAAGTTTCTGGCCAATGCACTTGCGGTATTCTCATTAGCCAACTGCAAAGACAATGCAGTCAGCTGCTTAGAGTAAATTAACTCCAAACACGCTTACAGTAAAACAATATATAATAAAAACAAACCAATCATGCTGCAATATGTCTATCGATACATGTTCGTAACCCTAAACCTAAACAAATAAATACAAAAAATATACTATATATATATTTATCAAATAAAATGGAATTAATAGGCAAGTTTGTTTGTGAATATTCGATTTATGTAAGACATATTATGTATGATGTTTAAATAGTTGATATAGTATTATATAATTTTATTTGATGATATACTATATATATATATAATATATAATACACTGTTTAATGATATTATTTAATATAAAATACGTAAATATTAAAAAATCAAGGATGTATAGGCAATTTATATTTAATATATATAAAGGATTATATATTTATTTTATAGGATTACATATTTTATAAAACATATATTAAAAATACATAAATTAAAAATTCTTAAATTTATAAAAGATCGAAGGAAAAAATGCCTCATCGAGGGATACCTCAAATAGCCAAAAATCCAAGGACTGTTCAAGAAATTGCTCAAGATAATAAATTGCCAACCTGTCTAGACTTCTAGGTACAACCACCCAGAGATTTTATAGGCTCCGCACTATAGCTAGTAGAAGATTCAGATTCACAACTTCAACTTGATCTGTGATAATTATATTATTATATTATTATTATTATTATTATTATTATTATTATATTATTATTTTTAATTAACGATCATTTAGTTTACGTTGCCCAAGACATAGCAGAACGTCAATTAGACAATATATAATAATAATTTGAAAAAAAAAATAAAAATCATCTATATTACATTATTGTTAATATGAAATCGAAACAAACTCTAATTTAATACTAAAAAGAATTAGTTCAACAATTAAAGCAGAACAATTCTTGATAATTGCGTATATTAATTTGATTCGTATGCCTCCGGCTGTTGTTGTGAATCAATTACAACAAGTTCTGCCCAGTTGTTAACGATCAAGTTTTAGCTATTGTATAGCTATAATATAGCCATACAGCTGTACAGAAAGACGACTTGATCAATTGTTACATCTGCCCTAGCAATTGTGTTCACTACTTGGAATATGAATATGAATCTGGAGTGCATATGCAAGCTGCACAATTCACAAAAAGTAAATTTATATGAAATTGGATTCGCCAAAAAAAAAAAAAGAAAATAACGAAGCTGTTCAAAAGAAATTACTGGAGAAAAAGCTCGAAATTTGATTCGCAAAATATAAGTGCTGAAATATTTATAAAATTCCGTTCGATATTATTTACTACTAAAATATTGTGCATGCAACTGATGGAATTCTCTAATACATCAAATTGAAGATTTCACTATGAAATTTCACTTACTTATACAGGGTGTCTGAAAAGTCACGCAAGAAGTAATTTGCATAGAAAACACAGCTTTATAATAAAAAAAAAAAAAGTATAAACTTTTCATTGATTTATATAGTCTACAGTACAGGGTTATGTATGGAATAGCACAAATACTCATCAATATCTTGCAATTTTGTCATACAAAAAAAAGCGGATTATCATGTTGCCATAATGAGCAGCATTAACTCTTACTATCTGACCAGGTGCTATACTATATATATATATATATATATATATATATATATGCTATATAAATCAATAAAAAATGTATACTTTTTCATTATAGTGCTTCTTCTATCTATAATGACACCCTGTATATATGTATATATTGTCCATGCGCAGCGTATGCCACAACAGTCGATGACTGTCTAATTATGTTACGTCTGCTGCATCTATTGTCCATTTATTGATGGCAAAACCACACTGCCACTGCTCGATATTCGTCTGATTATTATTACCTTTTTGGTCGCCAGCTGTGAAGCTGTAAAAGTTGATTGCAAAACCGCAGCAGCAACAGGTCTGGTCGAAGGATGATTGCATGCATGATACCAGCTGATAGACAGACGCGTGTGTGCACACAGTTTAGGGTCTTTGGGACTTTCAAAGTTTACACACACACACACACACACAACCACACACACACACACACACAGTCAATCACTCATACACACACGCACGCTGTGGCCAGCGTGTGTCCGTTGAGCTGTAAAAGCGCTGCTTAATCATTCGCTTTGAAAACTTTGGCTCATAAATTAAGTTGTTCCTTTGCATTGCGGCTGGCGATCTGTCCAATTGATTGATTGATTGCCAACGTAATGGTACGCAGCACACATACTTAGCTGATCATTGTGCCAGCTAGGCAAATGTTGCATGCACCTTCCGTTCAGAGCTTGTGGCGTGTCAACTGCGCCCCTGGGACGTGCGTTTTATGTATGCTACTTAGCCAAATACTTATATATGGCCATACATTTATATATACACAATATATATATATATATATATGTGTGTGTGTGTGTGCGTGCGTATGTGCTTGTATTTTTATCCACATATTTATTATCTTATATGGCCTCAAGTTGCATGCGTTCACTCAATTTAACTCGCAGACCGGACGGCAATGAGCGAGGCCCCTGGGATATATGCCGGGGAGGGGCTTGTATAGTTTTTCTTATATTTTTTGGCCCATTCTTGATAAGAACCGCAATGTGTTATTGTTACTGCTACTGATACAGTTGCTACAGCTAGGCAACATATGCCGAATGGCTTGGCCCCTGGCTAAGCCTTTGTTTGCTCGGGCAGCCAAGATGCTGCTCAGCTGCGGGGGTTATTATTCTATTCTTTCTTGGGCATGTTTGGTTTCTTTATTTTTTTTATGACTTTATCAACGTTTATGGCCCGGTCAATGAGTGCTGGGCAGGGGCTGTGGGGGGGGGGGGGGGGCGTGGGGCGTAGACGTGGCAGCAACGCCTCCCTCAGGATTTGCTTAACTATGAGGCAGCTCTGCCAACTGCTGCGGCTTTGTTATTGCATCATTATAACATGCTTTATGTATTATGCTTATAAATGTGTGTGTGTGTGTGTGTGTGTGCATGTATGCGTGTGCCTATGTGTGTGTGTGTGTGAGGTGCTGACATTGTCGCGCCAGCAGCAGTGCCATCTCCACTTTAAAGTGCCCTGAACTTGATTAATGAATGGCAACGCTGAAAAGTATGCTACGGCATGCAAGGCACACACACACACACACGCATACACAGGCTCACTCGACATGTCAACGACACGTAGAAGGCGCTGAGCTGGTTGGCCGTCGCATGAGGTAACAGAAAAAAAATATATATACATATATGAGCTAAGCCTCTGCACGTGAAGTTCTCAACTACAAAATACTCTGTGCGCCCAGCCACAAAATAAATTAGAAATCTATATAGAATTATATACATATATGATACCTGTACATATACATATATACATATATATATATATAAAAGCCTCAAGCAGAGACACAAATCTATATTCAATTGAGACTTTAAGACGACGTTGCCAGCACGGATATACTCTCTTGCAGGCAGCTAGAACAGAAAAAAAGTAGAAAAAAAATAAAATCAAAATGTTTTCAGCGTACACAAATTGAAATTGGCTCACAGCTTGGCAGCTAATTTAATATGATTATAGCAGTGATAAGGAGACGAAGCAGAAGCTGAAGAAGCTGCCAGCAGCTGCATTCATTTGCAGATTAGCTAGAGAGCTAGAGCAAGCGCTCTGTTGTTCTTATGGCTCGGCTGCAGAGCTCAATTCAATTTGAACAATTTTTTGTCGCTGACATCGGCTTAAGAACTTTATCGTAACTTGCACTTTCGACCTGGTCCGCGGCGCTATCAGTGAGAGTTTAAGTGGCTTTCCAATTTGTTAACTGTTTTCCTGAACCTCACACTGCTAGCTCGATGCTGCTGCTGCTGCGGCTGCTGTGGCTGTTCCCTGTTGAGTTAACTTGATCCACAAAAGTTTTGCATGTCCGTTTATAAATTGCCTTATGATTGCCTTTCGATAAACTTTTCTCAAGTGAAATGCTAATACATCGCCGACTTTAAACGATTTTAGCGCATGCAGCGTTACAGAAAAACCGAAAGAGATGGCGAGCATGAGAGAGTGAGCGGTAGAAAGATGGCTGGCAAACTCTCGCCTGGCTTCGTATTCGTATCTTGTGCAAAAGTTGGCGCCGCTTCTGCTTCCTGCTAGCAACAATTTTTATGGTTTCCTGCGCAGCGCTTAAATAGATACTCGCACACACGCACACAGCAGCTCACACACACACACACACACACACACACACACACACACACACACCTTTTCGATAATTTAAATTGTGGTTGCTGCTCCTGCCGTCTCCTGCTGCTGCCGTCTCCTGCTGCTGTTGCCCTTACCTCGACTGTTGCGTTCTGTAATTTGCTGTAATTGAATTTTAACGATTTGTAGCATACAAATTTGCACGAATTTCGATTTTCAACTTTATTCAGGAATAAAAAAAATATATATTTATATAGATAAGTAAGTTTAATCTTCCATGCAACGAATCACATGACACTCTTGCTTATATATAGAAAAGTTTGGATTTGGAATGATGCCTTGATAAAAATTATATTAATTTTTGATAAATTTGTGTTTATCCTCAGTTCGGCATGAGCTAAGGAATATTCACAATATTTATTTAAAATTATTAGCATGGTTTCAAAAAGTTATCTAAATTTAAACCATTTCATAGGCAGCTTCAACAGGAATCTTTGTTGCGAATCTTTGCCTGCTGCTTGCCTAGTTATACTTGTATATAAATATATATATATATATATATATATACCTTTTACAGAATTGACTTATATATAGTTTGTTACATGATAAACTACTCTTGGCTAGGGTATATAAACTCTCGTATTGCACGCTTGCCGCAGTCCACTGATTCTGCATCTCTGCTGATTAACGTTGGCTGCACAAATTGCGCATACGCAGCGTTGCCAGCTCATTGAAATTCAACGCTTCAAACAGTTGAAAGAGCCCAGAGAAAACCCATCAACGGCCATCAAGTGAGAAGCCAAGGAGCCAGGCAGCTCTCGCTCCCGCTCCCGCTCCAGCTCCTGCTCCTGCTCCTGCTCCTGCTCCAGTTTCGCATCCACAGACGAAGCTCATTTTCGATTTGCGCAACAAATGAAGTGAGAAATTATTATTATTATTATTATTATTTCGAAAGCTGGCAACTAAAAATATTTTGCTGGCATAAGCAAATGTGTAAAGCACTCACTCTCACCCTCAGCCTCAGCCTCAGCCTCGTTCTCAGCATCTTCGACGCTGCCTACCATTACCCGTGGGCGCATCACGTATTCACAAAGCAAACAAACTCCGGCGCACGCATAAATAAACAGACAATCGGGTGTTGGGGGTGAGCGGGGGGGGCAGACGTAGCTGGCTGGCAAGAAAATATGAAAAAATATCAAAACAAAAGGGAAGGCAGAGTACATTTTCGGTAAGCGCTTTCGCCCGTCAGTCACATCATTAAAATCGAGCGCGGTGGCCGTCACCACCTAATTCCAATCCTTGCCACAAGTTGTGGATGTGCCGCAGTTCCGACGGCGTGCACCAACAGGAGACAACAATTCTCTGGAGGCATTCATCAATATGCCAAACATGTTTTCTTATAATCAAATGGAAAACGCTTCATTTTCACGTACAAAAAGCTGAAGCAGAAGCCGCAGCGCGAACTGAAGCCGAATCAGAAGCTGTTGCTGTTCCTGCTACTCCTGCTGCTGCTGATGCTGCTCCTGCTGTTGATGCTGAGGGGGCCTGCAGGCAACTGTAACTGAAAATAACAGAGCGGAATAGCAGTTAGCTAGACGAGCTGAGAACTTTTACAGGTGAATTTTGCCAGCTAACTTGGCTATAGACAGCTGCCAGTCGCTGGCGCACAAAACTAATGGCGGCCGGAGTCGGGGGCACAGCTGGAAATAATGTTGGGGCTGGAGATGGAGCTGGAGAAGCCACGGAACATATAAATTGATTACCAAAACATTCCACGACAAATTCGGCATGTAACAACAATGACAGAGCACAACGGACGGCGGGAGATTTGGGGCGCGAGTGGATGGGAATGAATGGGAGTGGGTCGGATGTTGGGTTCTGTGTGGTATTTGGTTTTTGGCTTGAAGCTACGGGCTGAGATGATGCTGCCACGCGCTTATCACGGCAATTGCAATTGACAATTGACAACAGTTGCCGGCAGCAATACGCATACGCATGCTGGAATTCGAATCAAAGAAGCAGTCAATGGGCGTTCGGAATGTGGCAACAAGCTGACGACTCGTAAATACATATATCTATACATAACTACATACACATTTATATACATATATGTACTTGAAATTTAATATAGATATACTTACTTACATTCACGCATGTAAAAGTGTTTACATCAATGAATGTATCAATACATTTGATTACATGTATGTTTATATACATGTATAGGCATAGATTCTAGAATATGTCACGCAAGAATGCATATAGATATGTGTAGCACATGTGCATACATTTATATATGCCTAATTACATGCTCACATACATGTATACATGAGTGTACAGAGATATGCATACATGCTTACATAAACTTTCATTCATACATGCGCACATGCGTACACGCATGCATACATATATACATTCAAACATGCAAACATGCATACATGCATTGATACACTCATACATACCCATATATATATATAAATGCGCATTCATACACCTGCACAGATTCATACAGGCAGCGCATTAAATGCCAGCCTAAAAGTATGCAACATTTTTTGTAACAAAATGTGAAATAGTTCAATTGCTGCCAGCCAAGTTGACTCTCTCTCTCTCTCTCTCTGTGATTCATATACAAAAATTTAAGTTTATTTAGTAATCTCTACACTCTAAAACTTTGAACTCTCTGTCAGTATTCAGACGAGCTCTTAACTAAATATTTCTGCTTCTCTTCAACACCTACCATATCATTTATCGCTTATCTCTAACAACACTTGTTTCTGCTCCCTTACAGATGCTAATGTTTCAAGTTACACAGAATATAGTCCAGATTAAATCAGACATGTTCAAAAATAAAAACAAAAATTATATACTTATTAATAAACATTTTTAATTACCATAAGAATTGCATCTTTGATATATAAACTGAGGCATACGCTTAAGTAGGGGGAATAGCCTGAAGCAGAAAGGGTCTACATGAGATGGCAGAAAGTGATGTGCTTAAGAGAGATATTCAACGTAGCGTAGTTCATATTCAAATAACCAGAATTGTGACCTATTGCCCTGATCTCTTGGCTCGCAGATCTGAGCTTTGAATTCATACACATCTCATACATATTCAGCTTATCAATATATATCTTATCAGCTCTAGGACTCATCATATGTATATACCGTTTAGATTTGTTTGCAGTGACTCGCATTGTTTAATAGCTCAAATTGTTAACATCGTAAACTTCCCTGGTGCTACATAGGAATTTATATTGGGGATTGACGCCAGTGGCGCACCTCTTGGCCGGCTCAGAGCAGGAGCTGTAGATCTTGACGCCAATAACATTGGTGGCGGCATAATTGCAGGCCATGAGGAAGGCCTTGTAGGACTGGCCCTTAACCGAATAGGTGGAGACGGCGCAGCCGACGTGCGTGTTGCGATCGGCGACCATGACGGTGAAGTGGCCAATGGTGGGGCCATTGTAGTTGGCTGGGTAGGAATCGATCTGGGACTGCTTCGTATTGGACACTTCATTGTACCACATGTTCACGCCGCTTATGGCATTGGCCGTTGCGTTTAGTGGATTAAAGTAGCCAATCCAAGCCAGATTCTGGCCAGCCCAGTCGAAGGCGTCCGTATTGCGGCAGGCGTCATGACGCATCTCGCAGCTCTTGACATTTAGGGAGGCCAGGTAGGCCAGCTCGTCATCCCACTTCATGGTGGCCATGCGGCAGGCGGGACTCAGCTTTTGATCCCCTCCTCCAGCAATGAAATTACGATGCTCATTGTGCCTGCTCACAATCAGATTCTTATCGGCAGCCGAGAGATTGATCAACGCTCTGTCGCTTGGACATGACGAACCCCAAGCCTAGAGATAATAAAGTTATAAATAGAGCCAAAGACATTTTTCCATTCAATTCACACCCACCCCATTGTTGTTGCAGCCAATGTTCTTGCTATTGCCGCAACTCTTCTTGCAATAGTCCGTGCCAAAGGCGATGCCCAGCAGCAGACTCACAACTGTTATAGAAAGGATACTCCGCATGTCTATCACGAAACTCAACTGTTGACGGCATTGGGAGCGCTCATTGCTTTTATGCTCATTGCCCGTTCTGCAGTTCTTTATCATTCTCCATATACATACGTACATACGTACATGTAGCGGGCGTAACAATTGATCAAATATTTATCACAGCGTTGACTCAGTTCTCTGTTCTCGCCAAGATGTGTAAAGTCTAATTGCTAAATGGAGCTAACTACGTCGGACAATTAAAGACGTCATTAGCTGCCTCAGATAATGTACTCTGATAATTAAACAAAATTTGCCAACCAGAAGAATGGAGCAGGCACCGTTCAGTGCAGAAACTGCAAAAGAAACGTTGAGGAGAGAGTAAGGCAGGCACGTGCCATTGCCACATTTGCTTGTCCAGCACAAATGTTGGCCATATCGAATTGCTAACCAAGTAACAACACAGTGCAGCCAACACTGAGAAAAATGAACTGCAACGAAATGATATTAATATTGAAAATCGTAGGACATAAATTATTGAGAATCTGAAAAAATTAATGTTATGCTGCTAAATATAAATATATTTGTACAATAAAAAACTAATACAAAAAAATAAAATTTTTAAAAATATGTTTGTAAAAAAATAAATAATAAAATAAATCATCAATTCTATGGGATTACGTATGCTCTTCAGCCTTTACCTTGAGCATTAACTATTGAGAATCGCATAGGGAAGCTTTCTTTGCAAACAATATGCTGAGATATATCAAAAATGAATTTTAGTCGTAGAAATACAAATAAATATAACAATGTGAAAAATTAAAAAATAATATGAAGTATAAATGATAATAATATAAATAAAAATCCTGTAGAGCTGCCTAATATAAATATATTAAAAAAAAAAAAAAAAAAAAAAAAAAAAAAAAAAAAACTATAAAATAATATAAACAATATAAAAATACTATGATAATGCAAATTTTAATAAGATAGAATAAAATGCATTGAAATGAATAGAAAGGAATGAATAGGATCGCGTAGGCCAAGGGTCTACAACAAATTTACGAAATTACTTTATTTAACTTCGCTGAATTGTTTAATATTTAAGGAGGTTAGCATTGATAGCTTCCTTGGTGCTACATAGGAATTTATAATTGGGATTGACGCCAGTGGTGCATTTGCTGGCCGGTTTAGTGCAGACGTTGTATAACTTCAATCCATAAATATTCGTGGTGGCATAGTTGCAGGCCATGAGGAAGACCTTTTGGCGTTCGTTACTATGCGAATAGGTGGAGACGGCACAGCCAACGTGTGTGTTGCGATCAGTGGCCATGATGGTGACATGTCCAATGACTTGTTCAGTATGTTCAGGGTAGGCCATGATATGTGCCCTATTGACGTGGGCTATTTCGTCGTACCAAAAGCGAATGCACTGTAAGGCGTATTGCTTTACATTGCCATTATAGTTATCCTTGATCCAAGCCAGATTCTGGCCAGAGATTTTGAATTCTGCTGTATTGTGGCATAGGTCATGTTTCATTGCACAGGCTCTGACGTTGAGGGACGCCAGATAGGCTAGCTCCTCGTTCCACTCCATTGTGGCCATTCGGCAGGCGGATGGGAGTTTCTTGGCATTGCCACCGGCAATGATATTTCTATAATAATTGTGATTGTCCACAATCGCTTGCTTTTCAGCCGCCGACAGAGAAACCAAAGTCTTTTGGCTCGGACATGATGCTGACCAGCGCTTTAAACAAAATTGAGATCGGTATAGGTATGCCTAAAGAGGATAATTTCATTCAATCGATACTAACTAACCCCTTTGTTATTGCAGCCAATGTGATTGACATTGGGACAATTGAAGTTGCAGTAGTCCTGTGCACAGACGACGCTAAGGAAAGCACCCAAAATTGTTGCTACAAACACTTTTAGCAGTTCCATGACTCAGCCCAGCCGTTGGCAGATCAGTGACTGACATCGCTTTGTCTTTGCTGTAACTGGGCCGAATGTGAGTGTGGCTAATGTGCGTAACGTGATTAATCAAGGCAAAACAGAAACAGTTCTTGATTGCATAATATTTTTATTAAGGCTGCCATAGACAGAGCTTATAGATTGTAGACCTCAGCCACCTTGCAGAGACCCGCATAGTTGACATTGGTGCCCGTAGTGCAGCCCGCTGCTGTTTTTCCAGGCGCATAGACGGCTTGACCAATCCAGTTGGTTGTAGCATAGTTGCAGGCCAAGAGGAATCTATTCTTGGTGCCCACTTTGAATATGGCTGCAGCACAGCCAACAGCTTCGTTCGGCTGCCGGGCCATGACAGTGAAGTGGCCAATTGCTCTACAAAGCAAGAGTTCGAATTCGATATGATGAATTGGAAGCGGAAATTAAATCAATTGTTGGCTACTTACTGTCCAGTCCAAGAGGCTGGATACCTTCTAATCACATTCATGTTGGCATTCTTATGCTCACTCCACCATAAGTTGATTGAGGTGGTCAGCAGCTGCTGCACGGTGCGAGCTGGTCCACTGGCATCGTATTCAATCAGAGCCAAGTTCTGGCCACTGGCCTTATACTTGTTCGTATTGTGGCAAGCATCGTGCTTCATCTCACACTGCAGCACATTTAAGGCGGCCAAATTGGCCATCTCTGGACTCCAGCGTATGGTGGCCATTCGTCTTGCCGGCTCGTATCTCGCCAGCTTGCCCAAGGCTAGATTGTTGCGCCTCACGTTATGCATACGCACCACATGCTGACGAAGTGCCAGATTCAAATCGACTTGCCTGGGTGCCGGACTGGTCGGACATGCCGCAGCCCAGGCCTAAGAAATTGCATCTTAATTAGCTACAAGTCTCGCTCTCTAAGGACTCGAATCGACCTACCCCATTGTTGTTACAGCCAATGTGTGTCCCAGCATTACACAGGCCGGCTTTACAGTAGTCTTTCTGTGCGATGGCTACATTCACGACAGCGCTCACTGACAGCACGGCTAACACAATTCGCAACATTGCAAAAAATACAATTGTCGATATATCTCAACTGCGAGCTTTTATACTAGTCGTTGAAGACGCCGATTATTGCCAAAAATATGGAAAGGCGTATATTATTTGCTAAGCAAATAGGTATATTAAGAATTAAGTCAACAAACCAAACGTTTATGCGAAACACATGAATATACAAATTCCTGCAACTGTATTTACCAACCATCTGGATTTATTAAGTTGATGTCATCGATTAAAGCCATCAAACTCAATAGGAAAGCTTTTCAGCCACAAACCTCAAAACAGTTTTACCTAGTTCCATAATCCTATTTTCATTACAATAATTACTTTACAAAAAAACAAATCCGAGTCGTAAACAGAAACACTTGCATCATTCCAGATGTGCAAACAACGTCAATCGTCTTCCGTATTGGTCTTATTATACAAATTTTATATAAAATATTTCTCAAATAAATTTGGTACACCATCACAATCTATTATATATGAATCTAGAAGTCTACCTAGACAAAAAGAAAATATATTCCATATAAATGAATTTCTTGTTCTATGGATAATGAAAGTAGATGAACAGAAATCTTTAGATATTGAAGATAGATATTTATAAAGTTAGATAGATGGCTAGATAGATATACATATAGATAATCAAAGCTTATAGAAATATATAGCCTTCATCTATAATTAACATATTTCTCCATTATTTGCTTATTAGAATTATATATGAATGTCTTTATTTGTTTATATATTATAATTTTTTATATAAATCGGCTTGGAACAAACTCAAATTAGCTGCTTAAACTTTTAAATTATTTGAAACGGAAACAATCTAAATATTAGAATAAAAAAAATAAAAAAATATTTATATATTATGTCTGAAATTGTCATATGGTAAACCAAGATCATTCGGAAGAAGCTTATAAGTCACAGATGTTTGCTTGAATAATATTCAGATACATTTCTATATGTTTCCAGAGGCAATGAACGGCCTGAGCAACAAAGTATTGCATAAGAAATGACTGCCAATATATGTTTACTTCCAATCAATATATTTTAAGAACCGTATGCCATATATCTGAATGGAAATGGAATTCCCCATATTTACCTTCAGCCCAACAATATGGCCAAGAGGTTATTAGCCATTAACGTAAATGGGAAACAGCAGAGTAAGAAAGATTCGTTCCATTTAGCAATAAAAATACATCAGATTTGTAACATATTTGATATGCTGCCATTTAGTTATATGTACTTGTATGTTTTTATTATGGGTCTTTAATTGTTGCCGTACTCAGCTATAAGTAGTTTACTTTTATTTCTCTCCGCACATACCATTCGTATATGCGTATATATAATATTTAAAATTTCTTTCATTCTTTATATATTTTCCTCTTTTTTTTTTTTTTTTTATATGTAGGTAGATACATGGATATCCTTAATCGGTACAGAAAAATAAATATCATGCATCCAATGTTGCATCTCTCTTTTCTCTCTGTCTGTCTCTATTTCTCTCTTAGCTTATTGCATCTCTGTGGTTCTGTATATATATGTATGTATATATATTAGGTATTTGTTGCGTATATATTTTTTGCGTAATTTCTCTTTGATTCTATATAATTTAGTGGTCTGCGTAAGTTGATCTGTGGGCTGTTTATATATATATATGTGTACATATATATATGCTATTATTTTTTATAGCTTTATGCTTCTCTAGGGTAAATTTTCATTTGTTGTTACATAATTACGTAATATGTATAATATTTGCGCTCTGAGGCGTTGTCATAAATTGTATACACAAAATATGGGCTTTATTTGAATTCTAATCTTTGTTTGTTTGTTGTTCTTTATTTTTGTTTTTTATTTTTTATTTATTTCTTTTTTTTTTTTTAATATCTGTTTTGGTTGTCTGCCAAAACAGTTATCAACAATATCTTTGAGTTTCCCATAGTAGTTGTGAGTTGAGTTACAATACATTCAAAGTTTATATTTGAAAACATTTTATATATATATATATATGATTCACATGCTGTATATTGAGATAATTTGCACTTATATACATAGCTACTAAGTAAACAAATTTTATAGCTTTATAGCAAATGAGAAAAGCCTTGCGTGAACAAAATTCGAGAATTGTGCAACAGCCAACAAAAAATTGACTTTAAGCCTTTTCGACCAAGTACATTAATGTATATCTCTATATATATATTCATTTTTATTTTTTGAAAAAAACTCTGCTTAGAAATATAAAATATTTATATGTTAAGTACGTATCGTATGCGTGTGTGTGTGTGTGTGTGTGAGTATGTACAAAAAAGTGTGTGCGAGCCAGGCCTCAAAGTAGGCAACGCTTTAGCGCAGCAGCTAAAAGTAGGCTACGATAAATGGCACAAGACGCTTGGCGTTAAGACCTACATATGTATATGTACATACACATAGGTCAGTTAGATATATCTAAACTAATACAGAGTCTGCAAAGTTTCAATAATATCGGCTAAACTACTTGGAACAGACCAACAATTTGATCCTTGCAAAAGATTTTTCCTCGAAGTGTGCTGGATTTATTTGGAAGTTGTCGTACGATTTTAAGACCATATATATATATATATTTCGCTTTATTTACAACTTGTCATGCATTTGTTGTTGTAGTTGTAACTATTCGATTATTAAATAATATAGGCATACAGGTAATTAAACATATATCAATCACTTGATGTGGTATTATGTACTTATATAGCGTAGCATAACAAATTAGCAAATTATATCTTATAGAGGCTAAGCGCACATATGAAAAATATCCACAAATCGTTTAAAATAATTGTGATGATGATGATGCCACGGTATGTGAAGCATACATATGCATTCATAGCATCATTTGTTTAATATCCGTATCGATAAAGTTTATAGAATTGTAGTCGTAATTACTTTTACTCTTTTACTTTTTGTGGGATTTAACTGGAACGTTTAACTGGGCCAATTCGCGTAATATAACCAATGACTATATATGTTTATATATTATATATATATATATATTATTTTTAGTATATACTATGTATATAATACCTAAACATAGGCCACGAAGGCTAAAAAAAAATAAACATACAATCTTACATATATATATATATAAAGAGAGTGCCGTTAGCTATCATAAGTTGAAGAAATGGAAAGCAACCAATGAGAACTTGTACGAACGTATCTCGCTTCTGTTTTCCATCCTGTACAATACATATATAGATATATATACATATCTTTATATATCTTTAAATAGTGTTTATCCCTAGTAACTAACATGGTAGTTATAGTATTGTAAATTAATAGACACCATTTGCATTTAGCATTAACAACGTTTTGAGTGCTCGCTTTCTGAGTTCCTTTTGTGTGCTCGTCAATTTCATTTATCCATTGCATTCTAAGTACAAATCCCTTTAACTTTGTTGCTGCTGCTCCGGCAACTGTACTGCAGCCTGTGTCCCTGCTGCTGCTGTTGCTGTTGCTGCTGTTGGCTGCTGTTGCTGTGCCGGCGACGGCGGTGGTCCAAACTTGCTAGTTATCTTGTGCGAGGCATTGACAATAGCCAGCTCATGCTTGGAATCCAAATCACAATCGTAAAGACCGCTGAGCGAGTCCAGGCTGAGCAGGCGCGAGCTGGCACGACTCGATACCGAGGTGTCATCCACATCGGGCGCATTATATAGCGAGTTGACATCCGAGAGTGCGCCCTCGGCATCGGTCAGGCCTGCCTCGTTCAGCAGCGAAATGTTCTCGAGGCCAGGCTCATCGGTTATATAGCCTGTTGACTCCGCGCCACCTGAGCGAGCAATAGAGAGAGAATAATTAAAAACTGCAACGTGACTTTGTCGAAATTTTCTGTTTTACCTGTGGCCTCTTCGCGACAATCATCGTCCGACCATTCCGACTGGCTCTCAAGCGGATTGGAGTCCATGGACTGGTGGTTATGATGCGCCGCACCATACTTCAACTCATCGTTTATCACATTCAGCTCCGAGCGCAGGCTGCCATTGGTCAGCGGCGCTGTCTCCCCCCTTAGCTGTTCCTGCTCCAGCTGCTCCTCTTGCTGCTGCTCCAGTTCCTCGTTGTGCGCCTGCTGCTGCTGCTGCTGCTGCTGTTGCTGCTTCTCATTCTTTAGTTTATTGTGCTCGCTTTGCAGCAAACGCTTTTGTCGCACATCACGCCCAACCTCGTCATCCTCGAACTCTTCATCAGCCAAGTTGTCCTCCGTATCATCGCGTTCCTCCTGCTCCGCATGATTGGAGCGCTGCTGTTGTTGTTGCTGCTGTTGCTGTCGCTGCTGATGATGATGATGGTGATGATGATGCCGTTGTCGCTGCGATTGTTGCTGCTGCTGCTGCTGCTGCATCGAGCCATCCAGCCTGTCGATACTCTCGTAGCTCTGTTGCAGTTCCTTCGAACGCGGGCGCTGTCGGTACGATCTCTGCTGCTGCTGCTGCTGCTGCTGCTGCTGCTGTAACTGTTCCTTGGCCGCATGCAACTCCAGCATAGCCAATGCATGCATCTGACTGCGCGTCTCGTGCAGTATCTCGCAGGATTCCGTGTCCGAGGTTTGCCTATAAAATTGCGAAACATATTATTATTTCTGCCATCGCAAACCAATTTCACTTCATATCCTTACAAATTTCTTTGCTGCAAGCAAAAGGTTAAATAATTAAGCCCATTTCAATAAAACTGATGAACCTTATACGTTGACTTCTTGACTAGCACATTTAAGTCTTTTTTTTTCAGAATTGGTATTATTAAGAAAGGAGGGCTATGTAGCCTGCATGTGTGCATGTGAGTGTGACTGAAGACCACAAACCGAATGATACTTCACATCACAGGCATGTGTGTAAATATGTTTAGAGCATGGACAATGGGGATGACAATGGACTGCTGCTTGGTATTAGGAACATATGGCGAAACGAAAGGCTGTTGGCAATTGCATTGGCCAATGGATTGATTATCGTTTAGGCTGGTATGGCTTTACTCACATTTGACTGGACTCGGAGGGGTTCTTGTGGCGCGTGATTTCCTTGATGGCCTCGAGGCCAACGGGATGCTTGGATATCATGAAGCTGCTGCTCATGGGCAGCTTGCCGTTTGCCGTTTGCATTGCCATGGCGAGAAGCTCGTGATCCTGCTGCAGATCCTTATGGTAGTTGTTGTTGCCGCTATTCGAGTTGCTGCCACCGCTGAGATTCCCATTGCTGCTGGATCCACCTTCAGCCATGCCCTGGCCCTGCATATGCCCATTCATGGAGCTCAGCTTGCTGTTGCTCGCCGAGTAGCTGAGCTCGGTATTGGGACGACCGCTGCAATTGCTCGTCGTTTGATCGGTATTAATGGTGGCCGCCGTTGAGGCCGACACGGCGGCCAGGCAACGCGCTCGCGTCGATTCGTTGAGCAGTCTTTGCAGTTCCCTCTCAAAGGGCGACTTGGTGGCTGCCGCAGCAGCGTTGCCCGCTGCACTCGCTGTCGACAGCGACACCGTCGCTCCCATGCCCGTCTTTTTCTGGTAGTCAAAGCTGTTGCAGCTGTCGCCTTTGGGCTGCGTGTTGCTCGTCGTATTGCTGGTGGTCTGCTGGCCCTGGCTTTCGGTCGTCGAGCTGAGCTCAAAGTCGCGCAGCTGCGTCATGTCCACAACGGGCGATGTGGGATCCACTTGTATATCGCAGGGATAAAGCCATTGCAGCGGATTGACGCGACCCACATTGTAGCCAATGCCCATGCCGATGCCGAGGCCATTGCGCTGCAGATGGCCGCCATTGATGCGCGGCGAGTCCTCGTCGCCCTCGCCCTCGCCCTCGGTGGTCTTCGAATAGCTCTCATCCGAGCTGCTCATCGAGGGCGAATGTGGTCGTGAGCTGAGATCGTCTGTCGATGACATCTCGCGACTTTCCTCCATATCGTTTGGCAGCTTGGGCAGCGGCTTCAAATAGCTTCTCAATGCCGGCTTTGGTGGCAGCTGCGGCAGCGGCGGCTGCTGCGAATAGAGCGCGTATTGTCGATCCGATTGTTGTTGTTGTTGTTGCTGTTGTTGTTGCTGCAGTTGTTGCTGCTGTTGCTGCTGTAGTGACAACACGGAGTTGGGACAGGTGTAACGTGGTGGCTCGTACTTTGGCGCATGCTGCATGGGCATGATCTAGGTGTTAGTCGTGAATGTGGGCGTGGTGCGATAGCATGCAAAAAGTGGAACAGAGTTAGAGACACACAAATATTCAGAGAACTTATAGCAATATATATATATAAACAGATATATAAACTATCCATTAGAGATCAGCATTCAAAAGAGTCATCAATTGAGTTCTATTATAATGAATGCATTTGCTTTGCGCATATATGTGTGTGTGTGTGTGTGTGTGTGTGGAGGGTTTGAGAGCTGAAACTAATCTCTGATTGAGTATTGTACATAGAGAACATATATTATTCGTAATAATACTAATCATAATGCTTATAGAACGGATAAGAGAGAGAGAATAAGAGCAAGTTATTTATAATTTTTTCAGTAAAAGATATTTATGAATACACCTAACTCTCTGGCGGGACTTAATCTATTCCACGCTTTAATACAAAATTTAAATCAAATACAAGTTTCATTTAAAAAATATATCATATTTTTAATTTCTAACAAAATTCATTGGAAAATATTTCTAATAAAACAAAATGCATTTGAAAATATTTCTAACATATTCTAATTTTATAATTGTTTCTAAATTAATTGCTTGCATATAAATTTAATTTCAATTTATGCTCATTATTATATATCTATTTGCTATTAAAAGCTGTTCATAAATTTTATGTTTTTTCTTTTCTTTTCTCTAAAATTAAAATTTTCCTAAACTCTGTTTCTGAATTTAAATTCAATATATTCTCATTATTATAATCTCAATAAATAATATTCAATAAAATAATATTTATAAATTTACTAACATATTCTCTTGTTATAGATCATTGGAATTAATTCTTTATTTTAAATATAGGATATTTAGTTTCTAGCTAAACTAAAATTTTCCTAAACTCTGTTTCTGAATTTAAATTCAATATATTTTCATTATTATAATCTCAATAAATAATATTCAATAAAATAATATTTATAAATTTACTAACATATTCTCTTGTTATAGATCATTGGAATTAATTCATTAGTTTCAAGCTAGGATATTTAGTTTCTAGCTAAGCTCACTCTCTCAATGACTCCCTCACTCACTCACTCATTCACTCCTCCACCTCCCTCTCTCTCTCTCTCACACACACACACACACAAATACACACACAAATATATAATCACTTTATACATGCTTTTGTATTAGTTACAAATGGATATGGATTGGAGTGTGGATTGGCTGGTCGGCTGGTTGGTTGCTTGGCTGGCGGATTGGCACATTAGAGAGAACGGCTGGGTATGGGAGCGAGCCTCATTCAGAGTAGTATCTCTTTGCTCCAGATCATGAGGTCAACGTCTTCACTCACCTTGGCTACCGGCGCGACGCTGCTGGCATGCAATAGCGGCTCGCTCTCACGGCAGTGGCCATAGCCCAGGCTAGAGGACGATGGCTGAAGCTGATTCATATGCTGATGCTGGTGATACAGATGATGCAGTGGGTGATGCTGGCCATGCTGGTTAAAGGGCAGCGCCGGCGGCGGGGCATAGCTGCGCAGCTGTTCGCGCCGCGGCATCATAAAGCAATCACCGCCCAGCACACCGACCACTCCAACGCTATCGAGACTATTGGCATGATGTGGCCGCTGCGCTGGCGGCAATTGCTCCAGCTGCTGTTGCTGCTGCTGCAGCTGCTGATGCCGGCCACCGGTATTCGGATTCTCAATTATATTGAATTCGCGCAACATTACCGAAGGAATGGACTGGTTCTGGAGCTGGTGCTGGTGCTGGATCTGGAGCTGGTGCTGGAGTTGGAGCTGCTGTTGGTGTTGGAGCTGTTGTTGTTGTTGTTGCTGCTGCTGTTGCTGCTGCTGCTGCTGTTGCTGTTGCACTGCAACCGTAAGTGTTGTAGCCGCTGGCGGTATAGCCAAATTTGTAGTCACATAATGCATCTCGCCATTGTGTCCATTCTCCCGTATATTGGGCAATCCACCGTTGGTCATGAAATTAGGTTGCTTCTGCAGCTTGCTGTTGAGGCGCTGCTGCTGCTGCTGATGCAGATGGTGGTGCTGTGTCGGTGGTGCGGGCAACGGCTGTTGATGCTGATGCTGCAGCAGCAGCTGCTGCTCCTCACCGCACACATTGTACAAATGCCCATTGTCCTTCTTGCTGTAGGTGTCCGTATTGAGGCGATTCTCCTGGAACTGTGAGGCCTTCTGATAGTATTCGGCAGGATGCAGGCCGCCACCAGCATGTGACAGCGACTGCGTATCGTTCGCTGCTCCCGGCCGGTTGCTGATCATGGCATTGCGCACTTCGCCATTGAGGGCATTGCTGCTGCTGTCGCAGAGGAAATAGGTGACCATGTCGCCCTTGCCCTTCACCTTGATGGTGCCGCGACAGCGGAACTCAAAGTGTGAGCCCACCAAACTGTCCACCACCTCCTGTGTGACCTGTGAGTAGCCGGGCACACCGGTCGAGTCCATGCGACTCGCCACATTCACCGTGTTGCCCCAAATATCATACTGCGGCTTACGGGCTCCAATCACGCCCGCCACAACGGGACCAATATTGATGCCTGTGTGGGAATGGAAATGAGTTTAAAGAGAGCCATTCATGGTCTGAAGCCTGTTGAGCTTGGTGCCATACTCACCCACGCGCAGCATAAAGTTATTGTAGGAGTGACTATTGATCTCCTGCAGAGAGAGTCGCATGGCCTTGACGTATTCGACCAACGCCGTCATGTGACGCCGCACCGAGTTGGGATCGTTGGGCTGAATCTTGTACTCGGGTATGAGCCCAACCACCGCCATGTAGGTGCTGCCCACGGTCTTGATCTTGTCAATGCCCCGAAAGCGATCCTCCTTGAGCAGCTCATCAAAGTCGGCAATAATCTCGTTGAGCAGACGCAGACATTCCAGCCCCTGATCCGAACCATCCATCTCCGTATAGAACTCATTGAAGTTCGGCACACTGGCGAATATGACGCCCACCTTGGCGTAGCTCTGATGGTAAAGCTCCTAAAATAAAGTGAAAGCCCGATTTGTGTGTCAGTGCGGGTCAGTGCATGATAGCAGGATGCCCAACTGGCTGGGTGGCTGGATGGCTGGATGGCTGGATGGCTGTTCGCTTACCATATTGTTACGAAATTGCGCATCGAGAAAATGTGCAGCCACATGAGCGGGCAGCAAATTGTGCAAAATGCGCTTATTCGACTCCTGCAGCACATCCATTTCCTTTTTCTCCTGCGAGGCCTGCAGCTGCCAGAGAAAGTCCAAGCGGGCGGTGCCCTCCACCAAACGTCCGTGCACCAATATCGCAATCATAAAGATGACAATGCGCGCCAATGAGATCAAATGAAGCGGAATCGATGCTCTAAAATGTTAGATTTAGTTAGATATACATTTATGTATATGTATATATATAGATAGATAATGTATTTTAGTGGGTCAATCGAATGACCCTTGACCACCTACTTGACACGATTGTCGTAGCAATCAAAGATGTTCTGATGCGACAGCTCAATGAACAGGCCATAGATGGTGCCCATGCCCAGCACAAGCAGCGACTTGAATATAATCGGCAATCTATATATGTACGGGGAGAGAAGGTTAAGAGGAACTCTCAAACAGTCTCAGACAGCATTCAGACTCACCTGAGAAACACAGATACGGAGAGAAAAGCAAATGCTGCCGACAATGAAACATATTGCGGCATGGAGCACTTGCGATGCGAATCATTTTGTTTGCTAATCAGCGGCAACATGTGAAATCCCTGTGAGTCCAGAGGTTGGGCGTCCAAGCGAGTTACATTCGCACAAGGATGATCCGACACACACGTAAACTAAAGGGGAAAGGGAAAAGGAAAAGGAAACGAGAGCTTTAAACTCATCTATACTTTTCTTCAATAGTTAACGCTGCACTCACCACATTCACCTGGCCCACGGAATAGATGAGTATAATCGTGAATATGGTGATGGCCATGCGTAGCGAGAAGCTCTCGGATATATCCCAGATGATCCACTTGAGGCGAACGGCCAGCAATAGCATCAGTATGGCGCTGACCCAAATGAAGGCCGTGAGGAACAACAGCAACAGGATCAGGGTGCGCGGCAATGCGGTCACCTGCAAGGCGGCGCCCAGTATTAGTAATAGCAGAGAGCAGCCCATGGCCGTGGTGAATCCCAAATCGAAATCCTTGTGATATTCACGCTCCTTATCGCTCTGCCGGAAACGCAATGTCAATCGATCCACATGCTCCGACTTATCACAGTCAACGGAGCGAGCATTGATGGCCTGGGAGAGGAAGCGATTCACCCGATTTGTTGGCTGATGATGTGCGGCCACCGAGTGACGTTTGCGGAACGGCCGCTTGAACTTGTCGGCGACCTTGGACTGTGACTGTATGGGGAATGCAGGTAAGACAAAAATGGGTTAAGTTAGTGCTGATTGCGGTACTGATTGCACTCGATTGGCTGATAGCTGGTGGCTGGTTGTGGTGCTGGCTTGTTGGCTAGATCGAAGAGAGTATCAAGTACCAAAATGTAGTTTGTACACACTAAATGGATCTAGGGCATGCAGTTGAGAGCAGAGCTGTGTAGCGCGGCATGCTGTGTGAGTTTGACGAAACTACCGCAACTGGACGAAAGTAACATGACGAAACATGACGAAACATGACGAAACATGACGAAACATGTGGGTGCGTCACGACTGGACATGCGATAAATGTTTTTTAAATGGATTCTGATCGCTATTCAGATTATTATGAAACTTAACGATGCTTGGCGAGACTTAACGAAACTTAACTAAACGCCGCAAACCATGTGGCCCGCCCCAAGAGCAACTGAAAGCAATTAACACTTACAATAATATAATAAATACAACTTAAACTTAATTTCAAATGGAAAAAAATAATAAAAAAAAACAAAAACTTAACGAAAACGCAACTCAACGAATCGTACACTTATGAGTTAGCAAAAACGGCACGTAACGCTTAAACATGAACGAACGTGTACAATACAAGACAACACAATTACTTAACGAAAACACAAAACTGAACGAATGTGAACGAAAATTCAACATTTGTTTGGTTGCTGCTCTGCTCACTTTATTGTTCTTGTGATTGTGCCTATGTATGCGACTAATCGTACTCGCTGTTGAATTGGGACTTGTGCCTACGGTCACTTGAACACTGCCCGCCCCGCCGCCGCCGCTGCCGACGACGCTGCCATAGCCGATGCCGTGCGGTGGCGGGGTAGCATGCAAGATTTTTTGTAGACGTATTACCTAGATCAGAGAAGTATACACAGTATTTCATATTGTATATTTAAATTTGAATATATTATATATATATCTATGAATATATATAGTTTGAAAACGTATGTATGTATATTTACTTATGTATATTAAGAATTATAAAAAATTAGATAAATTAAAATAGTATTGTGAAAAGAACGAGGAATCGAATAACGGCAACGATAACGATAACGATAGTTAAATGTGATTAAGGATTAAGTTAAATATAAAAATAGATCAAGTTTGGCATAAAGAGAACGAGTGAGAGAAAGAGAGAGGTATAATTAGCTTATTTAAACAAAAGGGCAAATTAAATGTGACAAAACAAACTTAACGAACGTGAAACTAAACTGGAAATCGGATATCGGAAACTGGAACTTCAACTGAAACTTTGATAGCAGATAGCAAAATATATAATTAGTGTCAGTACAGCGTTAAAGTGTTTGTTATGAATACTAATTTCGACTCGATATATATCGTTTAACTTTTGCAATTGTTATTCAAATCATTTTCAGTTTTAGTGTTTGCCTAAAGCTTTTCGGTTTTAGTGTACTTAACTGATCTTCATTGTTCGATTGTGTTCCCTGTCTCTGTGTGTGTGTGTGTGTGTATATATATATTTAATCTGATCGATAATGATGATATTTATCTTGCTGTGTTGCTGTTAGTGGGTATTACCGATCTATAACTACTCTTTACACACAAAGTACGCACAACATCGACACAAACACAATAGACGAATACTTTCATTTATATTTATGGTTATTATTATTATTATTATTATTATTTGTTTTTCAGAGATATAGTTTTGGCCAGTATAGAGTACAGATGTTAGTAGATACAACAGTACGGATAACAAATCACAAATTACGAATCAAAAGATAATGATGACTAATCAACCTACTACGCAAAAAAATATATATATTAAAAATATGAATAATAATATCATTACTTGATTAAAAAAAAAAAAGAAAAAAAAACTATGCAAATTATTGCGTCTACGAAACCAAAGAGCCCACAAAAGATTTTTTCTTTAATATGTATATATATATATAAAATATATGAGAAAATAAAAATCGAGGAAACAGAGTTTTTGGGCTGGGAATTTGGGTACATTTCATACTATATTTATAAGTAAGGCAAACTTACCGCATCCTGAAAGTAAACGAAAAGAAAGGAATCAACGAAAGAAATCATAAAGAATTGTCGCAGTTTACAACAAGCCGAAGACAATTTATTGAGATTCGAGCGTATCCATGGGATACGATTCGAGAAATCGAAACAAGCGACAAAATACGAACGTAACTGATCCACAATTAAGCTCCGCATAGAAACAAAGACTTTATACATATATATATATATATAAATATATACATATATATTCATATAGTATATATCCGGACATGCACAGAACTGAGCTACGACTACGGAGCTACTACAGCGAGTCTCTGAACTCTAAGTACACTCGACACTACGGCCTCTTAAACTATATAGACTAAGAATACTGTATAATACTGTATGATGGGCTATAATTAGTGGGCATTGAACACTTACCTTTCGCGAACCCTTCTCCGACACCTGGACACTGGCAGCGGTCGCGTCGGTGCTGCTGCCGCGTGCCGCGCCGCCGCCCAAAGCAGCTGCCGCCGATGGAAACGAACCGGTGGCAATGTTGGAGAATGGCACCGGCTCCGAGAACTTGATGGTGTGCAGCAGTTGCATGACCACGTTCGAAACGTTTCTAAATGATAGCTTGCGTCGACTACCGATCGCCGAGCGTACACCAAGCGTGTTTAGCATTAGGGGCTGCAATAAAGACACCAATACACATACACGGCGCGAGTGGGCGAGAGAAAGAGAAAGAGATGGGCATGAGAGCGAACGCTACAAAGCGACAGCATCATCTAATTGGGCTGGCAAAGCTCACTTAACTCACCTTGCGTCGATGCGGCGGCGGCACAATAAAGAACGTATCCACTCCATGATCCCGCAGATACGACGATCGCTCATCGCCGTGACCCGCCTCCACCTCGTACTCGCCCGACAGCGAGTCGAGGGTGGCGCGCGTCACATGCACGCGGCCCGGCTCGCCGCCGGACTCCATGTGATTGGCCAGCGTAACATCATTGGACCACACATCGAACTGCCACTTGCGCAGTCCCAGAACGCCGCAGAGCACACGTCCCGTGTGGATGCCCACGCGCATATTCAGGATGACATCGGTAGCCTCCACAACAGTTCTGTGTGATATTCAAGAATTCGATTAAAAAATTGACTCCAATGAGGCAAAATAGAAATTTGTATAGAAGATTATTATCCAAATTCAAGAATTTATACTCACGCAATGGCATCGATCATATCGAGTCCCATTTCCACAGCACATTTGGCATGATCCTTGCGAGGCTCCGGCAGACCGGAGACACAGTAATAGCAATCGCCCAATATTTTGATGCGCAAACAGTGGTTATCCTATAAAAGAGAGAGTGGGAAGGGGCCCATGTCTTAATATGTTTTTTAAATTCTATTTTAATTTTATCAATATTATTTGTCTGTTTATTTATTTAATTATTTTTATGTTTATTTTTGTTTTTATTTGAATTTTATTTATATATTTTTTGTTTAGCTAATTTTTAGCTATTTTTATTTATAATTAATTTTTTTATATTTAATTATTTTAATTTTTTATTTATTTTATTTTTACTTATTTATTATATTTTGTTTTTATATTTATTTTATTTTATCTTATTTTTTATATTTATTTTAGTTTATTTTATTTATTTATATATATATATTTTTTTATTTATTTTTTTTTATTTTACTTATATATATATATATATATATATATATATATATATATATATATATATATATATATTTAATTTTTTTTTTTTTTTTAAATTAATTTTTTATCATTTTTATACTTTTCGCTTTATTTTTGCAATCTATTTTTAAATTATTTTTATTTTTATATGTAATCACTTATATATTTTTAATTTATTTTGTATTAATATTTAATTAATTTGTTTCTCTATTACTTATATATGCATAAATATTTATATTTATTTTTATTGTTTACAAAAAATAAATTTGACTATTTATTGTTTTATTTTTATTTTATTTTATTTTATTATTATTAAATTATTTCCAAACTCACATGCGCCAGCTGATCGAAGCGACCGAACAGCTCGTTGAGCAGCCGCACCAGCTCCTGGGCGCTGCATTGCGAGGAGAGCACAGTGAAGCCGACTATGTCCGCAAACAGAATGCTCACGTTCTCGTGCTTCTGTATATAGATGCGATGGAATTGGCCTGCAACGGGCGATAGAATATCGTTCTTCATCTGCATGGCCACGTGCTGGGGCAGCACGGAGAGCAGCAAACGCTCCAGTTTCTCATTCTCGTCCTGGATCTCCAGGCGGGCAGCAATGCAGTTGCGTGTATCGAGGAATGCTCGCCGCTGCGCACGCTCCATCATAATGTTGACCACCAGACCGGCGACATTCACACCAATAAAGATGACAATATTAGCGATGAGCTGATTATATTCCAGGTCTTGCAATGCACCCGTAAATATCTTATAGACCGTAATGCTAATGTGCACCGAAGGCAGCGTAATGCCAAACGCAACCGCCTCCCAAATCTGCAGCGGCATCATGGCATACGCCAGAAAGACAACAAACACTATCTGCCAAACGCCCTCGGCCATCACCTCCTTGGTGTCCACCGGGAACACGCTGCCCAGCGTCGGCATTGAGACTATGCAAATGCTGGCCGTAAACAGCAGAATGGCATAGCACAATGTGGGCAAATGGTGATCCTTGATGACCGAGCATTGCAGCAGCACCAGCACAACGGCGAACAGCACACACAAAATCGAATTGAAGATGTTCTGAAATGTAAAAGAATAGATAATGTAATTACTAATCTAGTTTTCTATATATATAGAGTGAAATACAACATAGTATAAACTAATCTAGCGAGATTTGTCCATCAAATTAGTAATAATCTTTGGCTTTTCAATCTAGAGTTGTCAGAGAAGCATTTGAAGTTGGATTTGTGTAAGCGGGAATATTTGGTTTGTCTGTGTTTAATCTAACCATGCTCGTCGACCTAGTGCTCAGTCTATCCATGCACGCTTACTCTCCCTATACTCACTCACCCTGTGCTTACTCACCCTGTATTCACTTTCCATATACTCACCCTATACGCTCACTCTATGCTCGTGCTTCCTATACTCGCTGTCCCTGTGCTCGTGCTCCCTGAGCTCGTTCCCCCTGTACTGTACTTGCTTACCCTGTGACCGTTCACCCGATATTCTCTCTCTCTCTCTCTATATATATATATACACTTCGCATTTACTGAACTCGCTCACTATCCTATATACGCTCATCCTATGCTAGCTCGGCCTGTGCTCGCTCCACATGTGCTTCCTCTTTCTTCAGCTAAGCAAAAACCTAATAAAGGCATTCTTAAATTGCAGTTGCAGTTGCTCCGTATTTGGGTGGCAAATTGGACATCTTGGACCATAAGAAAGAAGCGTTGGAAGCGACTAGTTATTAGTTCATTAAGCAAAAACTGTGAACTATTGAAAGCAAATATACGAAATTAAATTCAGAAGCCAAAGTAAGTCTGGCGCCAAGAACTCCTAACAACTATCATATAGGATATTACATTTTAATCGACATTCATTTAATATATATATTAACAACTTTTTATTAAATATTATACAGAATATTATCTGATAATATTTGAAGCAATTTATGCAACAAGAAAATCATATTACCTACATATATAATATAATCAAAATATAATGAAAATTGAATAGAATAGAAAATTTCTGATATCTAATGAAAAGAGCATCGATATGTATGTATATATGTGCTTATGTATATATACATATGTATATTATATATTCAATTGGATTATATTACGAATTGCAAGCCAATCCTTCAGAGCAATTTCAATTCAACTTTTTAATACCATAAGCCAATTAAAATTCTATTGAACTTCCTGTTTATAGTTAGTAAATGCAAAGCTCTCTCTCTCTCTCTCTCAACTAACCGGAACTACTTAATGGAAAGGAAAACTTTAGCATGAACAATGCACAATACTTACATGAAAGGTGGCCGCATTATTGAAGGCCATGGACAGGGCGGCCATCACCCCGCAGAGTACCAGGACGAGCGCAACGACGCCCAGCACCGAGAAGCGCTGCAGCTTGAGGGTGTAGCGCTGATAGAGGCATTCCAGTTCATCGTTCTCGAAGCGCAGCGTATTGAGCGGGCGGCCGCGCGTCGCCTTGACGGCATGATCCATGCGGCTGCCGTCGCCGCCGCCGCCAAGCGGCTGCTATCCAACGGGCTGCCAAGTTCAAGGGCTGCAATGAAAGGTAAACAGAAGGAAAGCAGGTGGAAATTAGTTGCTTGAACTGGTTTATTTGCATTGCTTTCAACACCCCGTCACTGCTTAGTTTTTTTTTTTTTTTTCCCCCCTCTTTTTAATTGCTACGCTTCGACCTTGAAATGTTGCACGTTTGTTGGCTGGGTGAAATGTTTTGGCATTTTCCGTGGCACGCAATCAGTGGGTAGGAAAGTGTAACCGACTGCCAAACGGCGCTCAACCAGGCCAGCCGACTGGCAGCCCTAGTCGGTCCCTCGGTCGCAGCACTTAAAATAACATTTTCATTTCAAAAACCCTTTGCCAGTGCCCCTCAAACTTCACGCCAGCTGAAAATAACCGCTAAAAATAAGCAGCTCAGCAGCTCTGTGGCTGCTTTCTGGCGTGAAATCAATCAATGTTCATGTCCATTCGGTCAGCTTTTCTCGTTTTTCTTTACGTGTCGCGGCATTTATATGTGTACGTGTATATTTGCGTGCCACGCCCACGCCGCGCACCACACATGTATGCCCACTGGCTGCGGCGACAGAAGATAAATGATGATTTGTATGCGGCAATCCGTTAAATTCATTAAAATATTATGCACAAATTCATTTAGCGAATGCTCAAAAGTACTCGCACATAAAGTATCTGACAAGTCAGCGTAAACACCATGGAATACCAGAGATGTGTACCAAAATAGATGAAAATTAAGAGTGGACGACTGGCAGATACCCATTGCAGAAGCAAGGCGCAAGGGGATAAAAGTGGGAGATGAGCTAACTAAGCAAATATTATTTATTTTCAATTTGCATATGAAAGGCAAAAGCATACAGGGTGTACTTGACTAGTAGATACCCATTGCATAGGTAAGTGAAGGCAATAGAAGTGAGAGATGAGCTAACTAAGTAAATACTTTTCATTTGCATATGAAAGGCAAAAGCATACACCCTGTATGCTGTATGCCTGACTAGCAGATACCCATTGCATAGGTAAATGAAGGTGATATAAGTTGGAGATGAGTTAACTAAGCAAATATTATTCATATTCAATTTGCATATGAAAGGCAAAAGCATACAGGGTGTGCCTGACTAGTAGATACCCATTGCATAGGTAAGTGAAGGCAATAGAAGTGAGAGATGAGCTAACTAAGTAAATACTTTTCATTTGCATATGAAAGGCAAAAGCATACACCCTGTATGCTGTATGCCTGACTAGCAGATACCCATTGCATAGGTAAATGAAGGTGATATAAGTTGGAGATGAGTTAACTAAGCAAATATTATTCATATTCAATTTGCATATGAAAGGCAAAAGCATACAGGGTGTGCCTGACTAGTAGATACCCATTGCATAAGTAGGTGAAGGTGAACAATTAGCAAATATTGGAGTTGAGCCTATGTTTGATGTTGCATATGAAATATAACTGCATATAAGAGTGCGCTAGCAGGGAGTGCTCGACTAGAAGCTACCCTAACTTGACTATTTCATATATAAAATAGAGAAAATCAATTATACTCGCAATCTGTATATAGATAAATCCAGTCATAAGAGCTTAATATTTATTTATTGACTTTAATAATCTTCTATTCCTTTGCAACATTTATATAGCCACACAGGGCAGATCGACTCAGCTAGAACTACACTTTATACTAAATACTGTTTATAGTCAGCCACGCCCCCTTTCTGCCTGTTACACACAATTGCACACAATAATTATATACTTCACACACACACACACTCAGCGAGCTTAGGGCATGCAAACAGATCATAAGAGATATGCACAAGATAATTCACTAGAGATCAGAGCTCAAATTCCAGCCTGCAGCAATGGGATGATAATTATAATGCATTATATGCATATATGTATATATAGTATATTATATTCAAATTGATTTGTTTCATAATACCAATAACCCACAATTGAGTCTTTAAATAGTTGTTAATCTATTTGCAGCTCTTTGCTGACAATTAACAAAATTTGAAATGTACAATAGAAATGAGTTCATTGACGACAGCAATTAAATGAACTGAAGCACCTCGACAATTTATTAGACACACAAATATGCAAGTTGATATTAATAATAAACAAAGAGAATATTTCAGAAAATCACACGAATTTCATTTGACGCAAATTTATAAAATGCGGTGTGAAATATTTACAATTGCATAACTCACAAAAAAAAAAAAAAAAATACATTTTGAAACAAGTCGGGCACTTGCCATGCCGCAAATAGAATTATTGGACAAGCCCACACACACACGCACACACGCACACAGACACACACACACGCACACACACACACACACATACGTTCACAAGCGTTTTTAGAACGGGTGGAAAAGTTTTTGGACTAGCTTTGGAGGCGTTGCGCTGGCTGGGTCGGGGGGTAGCTAACAACAAAAATAACATTAAGTATGTGAATATAAATTAAAAATATTCACGTCCTATAATCATAATCATAAATGCCGCGAAATTGCAAAATGCGCACACATCGAAATATATTAAAGCTGCCAAATAGGTAAGAAATTGTCGAGCGAGCGGAAAAGATAGACAAACAAACAAATATTGTTCGCTGCAACCCCAACTACAGCCCCAGCCCCAGTTCCAGTCCTAGTCCAGAGACAACTGTTCAAACAGCAGCTCACAAAGGTTGCGATATGGCGATAAATAACATGGGAGAGTTACTTCAGCTATGCTGAGAGAATAAAACCTCGCAAATTGTCTGACAAAGTTCAACGAATTGTTGAGCTGAATTGAATTGAGCCAAGCTCAAATATTGATTAATTAGTATAGACAACATAAACAAACAGACAAACGTACTTAGGTAGAGCAGCGTTGAAAACTGCAGAGAGCAGCAAGTTTAAAGGCCAAATGAGAACCGGGTCAGTATTAAAGAAATCAGCTAAAGAGAAATTGAAAACTCAGGCGCGTTCCTTGTGGTTCAAGGTGACAGCTTAAGGCAGCCATAGAAACAAATTAGAAGTAAAATGTGAAAAAATAGAAATAAAAAAAGTATTTAAAAAATAATTATAATAGTAGGCGAAAATAAATTCCAGCTAGTTTACAGTTAGTTGATAAGCGAGTTTTCTTTTAGACACAGCCAAATAAATGTATTTAAATTTCATTCAAAAATTAAGTAAGCAAAACTTCAGCAAATTTTATAATGAAATATGAAAAAGAAAAAGATTTTCATTTCTACGTAAATATTTATTTGCAAATAAACTATTATTAAGAAAAAACTGTAGAACTGTAAATTTAAATTGAAATTGAAAAAAAATACTTCATTTATTTGTATATATTATTATATTTTTATTTTATTAATAATATAATTTTAATAATTTATTATTTTATTTATTTTTATATATTATTATTTTTTATTTTAATTTATTTGTATATATTATTTTTATTATTATTTTTTATTTTATTTATTTTTATATCGTATTATTATTATTTTTTAATACATTCGTATAGAAAAAGTGAGATATTTGTATATATTATTATTTTTTATTTTTACTAATTTTTATATATCTTTTTTATTTTAATTATTTTTATATATTATTTATGTGTGTTTTTTTTTTTAATTTTGTTATTATTGTTTTATGTTTGTTTTTTTCTTATTTTTTTTTTATTTTTATGTTTTTTAATTTTTTTATTATATATATTTTTTTTAAATTATTATTTTTTTATTTTATTTATTTTCAAATAATATTATTATTTTTTTAATACATTAGTAGCCTAGTAACTTATTACTAATTTTTTATTTATTTTTATATATCTTTTTTATTTGAGTTATTTTTATATATTATTATTTTTTTATTTTTTTATTGGATAATATTTTTTTTTATTTCATTTATGTTTATATATTATTTTTATGATTAGTATTATTTTTAAATACATTCATCTAGCAAAAGTGAAATATTTGCAACTTTAACGCATAAATAAAAAACTATACTAGCAAAACAAGAAATCTTTTTTATATATTGTGTATTATATAATTCTAAAGATTAAAAAAAAAAACAGGGAGCGAAACAAAGCAAACGTTGCCGATTGTGAACGAGCTCGCTAACGAGCTAACGAGCTGCAATCGTTTGCTCTCTGAGTTTTTTTTTTTTTACAGAGTGTGAGTAAAGGAGAATTAATTACAGCGATCAAGCTGCAAGCAAAAGTGATAAAAACTCAAAGCGTTAGTAGTACTTTAGTACTTTAACAGCCAGAACTGAATGCTATCTGCAAGCTCTACTCTCGCCCCTTTAACTACTCAATTTGTCATAGATATATTAGAAGGGCTTTGAGGCCTGCAAATACTTTCAATCATGTATGCAATATATTAATACATGTATAGCTCAACTGTTTCTGATTTAAACAAAGCCCAACTGTCTTACGATATATTACGAACTACTTTATTTTTCATTTGTTCTCAACTTATTTGCAATCTGTAAATGATGTTGCTTCGTTAGCTCATTTAAATGCATGTCGGTAATAGCTCGCTGGGCACACAATGTAATGGGATTGATTGCTGTTTGCTAAATGGCGTCATCTAATAATGATGATCTGTTCGCTGTTGACATCTACTGGTTCGGGCATTACATTATAAATGACTTGCCAAAAAAATACAGAAAGAAAGAGAATCGCTTGATGTTCCTGCTGGCAATCGTTTAGTTGTGGACACGCGCAATTTGGTTGACCAGCAAGTTTTTGGCAGCAAAATCGACTCCCTCAGTCCGGTCCGCCCACACAGCACAGCACAGCAACAAAAGCAATTTTAAATAATCGGAAAAAAAAAACAAACAAAAAAAACAAAGTGAAGGAAGGCAAAAATCAAAAACTGAAAGTAAAGGAAAATGGTGTGGTTAGGCTAAAACCGAATGTCAGAGAAACACGAAAATTTCTTGTGATTTTCAATGTTTCCGCTTTGACGGATGCATGCGAGCAGCTTCTACGGGTCGCTTAATGAATTTCTTTGCCAAAAAAAAAGTACCATTGAGCAGTGGACGAATACTCAATTAAAGGCCACGCCCCCGCCCAGCCCAGAGGGGAGAGGGGTCACTTGCTGTCAATCAATGGCGACAAAATTGCAAATGCAACGTCATGTAAAAGGCTTCAATTAGAATTTTGCACTGATTTGTGATTTGTGATTGCGGATTTTTTTTTTTTTTTTGGATCTCTTTTTTTTTGTGATTTTTTGATTTGTCGTTTGTCGACTATTTTGAGATTCAATTTTTGATTGTATCAATTGGCAGCAATTAAGAATCGTCAACGAACGAACATTAATCATCATTAGCAAACGGCAATTGTTGATTATCTTCTCTAAAGACTTTTGTGATATTGCGCGCTGGGCGCAATACATATATATATACATACACATATATATGTATATATATGTAATTATAATCAATTCAATTATAAATTTCCAATTGCCAAATGCCGTATATAGAGACGCTCGCCGTCTGCCCAGGAAGCTCTACCAAACAAATTAAGCACAAGCCAAACAAATGCCAACGGCACACACAAACACAGCGAAAACAAATTGACGCACACGCCGGAAAAACATTGGGATACAATTGGAAAAAAGGAAACCAAAAAGTGCCCCCCAAATACAAATGCACAGCCAAAAGCCATAAGGCAAAAGCCAAAAGCAACAGCCACAACCACAGCCAGAAGTCACTTAATGTGTATAGAAATAATTTTATAGCTTCTTCTCTGCCGGCAAATGCAACTCAATTAAATTGGATTAGTATTGATCATATAGCTAGCGAATTGGTCTAACAAAATAACAGTTAATGAATACCTATAAAAAAATATGCTGCATTAGTAAAATGAAGAGCAAGAATGTTCCAAAGCTGTGCTATTAAAGCAAAATAAACCTACTCTCAACTGCAGCCCTCTCTCTCTCCTTCGCTCTCTCTCTCTCTCTCTCTCTCTCTTACTCTCTGCTTAATTGTGCGATCTATACTGCATGAGTTACAAGACTGAAGTGAACTCTTTCTTTGATTGACCTATTTTTGTTTGGAGATACTGTGAGTGATTTGAAGCTAATGATTCATAGTTCAGCTAATGGGCTTGAGCAGTTTCTCCTTACGAAGAGCGCCGATTTTTACTAGAAATTCTCACATAACTTGCATAACTTGAGCAATGTATTTTGCTTTGCAAACTCACAACAATTCCACAATTACGTTTCAGCTCATCTACAAATATCTCATAGCCAAAGCTCACTTGCAGCTGGGCTCAACACGTCCATTGCAGCAGGCATGAGTGCATAAGGCATTCTAAGCAATTAAGAAGACTCAAGTCGAGATGGCTCGACTACGAGATACCCTGAACCCTGAAAAAAATAACTAATACTCTTCTTCTTCTTCTTCTTAAAAACGTATGAGCGCGCGCTATAGCTTGAACACTTATAACTCCCTTTCTAGGTGGATGATCGTCATGAAACTTTCGGAATATATTAATAGCATACAAATGTGTCTATTTCCCAAATTACAGGTCTCTGGTATTTGAAATGCGTTCAAATTGGGGATGATAGGGGAGTGGCATACAAAATTTGAACATAACAAAATCTGCGTATCCTTAATATCTATCTAAATATATAAATTCGATAATATAAAGTCTCTAGCTTAAGCGGTGTAGAAGTTATATTATCAAAAAACGTAAAAAAAAAACGAATTTTAAACTTATTATCGAAAATTTGGAAATGGGATGAGTTATCGTAAACTCGTACTGCATAACTAACATGCGAGTATTCATGTGAAATTTCAGCTCTCTAGCTTTTGTAGTTTTCGAAATCTCGACGTTCATACGGACGGACAAACGCACGGACAGGGCTATATCAACTTTTTGTATGCTGATCAAGAATATATATACATTGTGGGTTCTGCGACGTCTCCATCTGCCTGTTACATACATTTTCACAAAACCAGTATACCCTGAATTCACATATTTAATGGGTTCAGGGTATAACAACAAAATTCGCTGGAAAATATATGCTAATACTAAACATTTTAATAGACTCTCGTCTCGCTGCGCTGCCAGTTTTCGTTCATCTTCGGCAGAGGCAAACGCCATGTGGCACCATAAGTATTTATACTGCGGCGCTGCCAAAGAAAATTCAATCAGACAATAGTTTCCGATTGCAATTTGTTGATATACAGCATATGGAGTGCTTGCTTACGCCGCTGCTCACGCCCACGCGCACAATGTTGCCTCCGCCCACGCCCATGTCCACGCCCACCCGGCAGGTGTACGCCCACAGTGCACCTGCATCGGAGATAATTAATTATACATATATTTTGAGCCATAAGTTAATTACACTTCAAACGTTGGGGGCTGGCTGAACGGAATTGGCGAACTCTTGACATTTTGACCTTTTTCATGGACAGAAGGGTATATGAGGCGTGTGTGTTGGCAATATGCAAATTTTAATATTGAAAATGGAATATTATCTAATGTTTTGTATATGATTGAATAGAAAACTTTCAAACTTTACTTGAATTTCTTTAGCTCCAGAGCTTCAAACTTATTTGGCCAACAGCGTAGCATGCCGTCGTGCTTTTACAAGCTAACAGAATTTGATTTTGAATTTCATTTTGGCCTTTTGCAAAAATGACGACGACAAATCAATTAGCGGATCAGCAGGCCATGGCTCAAAGAGTGGCCAATTTTGTATGGCTTTTATCTGGCCCCTACTAGGCAATATATCGACATACATATATGCGTAAATTGGGTTATTTGCTGTGCTATCGTATGTGGTATAAGGAACTCGTACATGTGCAGATTTTGATCCAGATGTTGTTGCCATGGGCTCTCAGTTTATTATCACGTGTTAAATTCGAATTTCATAGCTAAACATAATGAAATTCATGTACTTCAACATACATATGTATTACACAAAATTATTTATATTCATAAACATACACTTGTATATATATGTATATATATGTGTGTGTGTGTATGTCAATATTTGTCGCTCGATTGGGTTGCCTCAGCTGCCGTTGTCCCGTGATGTCAGCATCAGCTTGGCTGATTTTATTTATGAGTATATGTGGACCATTAGCATTGCCTTGCCATTGCTCTGGACCCCAAAGATTAGTTCTCTCTCTCTCACTCTCTCTCTCCCACTCTCTCCTTCTCCCTCTGTGCCCTAATTGTCAGTGTGAGTCATTGTCTTGCGTCCAATACGGACATCGAATGTGAGATTATGCTAAGATTTTAGTTGGACTCGTTTGAGATTTGCTAACGAATTTTCGTACAACAAATTTTGGTGAAATTAAGTCCAAATTTGACAGTTTGCCAAGAGATGAAAATATTGCATGGCTCTTATAAGTCAAGATAAGAGTTTAAAAATACATATACATATATATATCAGCTATACTTTGAGCAAATCTTTGCAAATTATCAGCTACTATAAACAGTATAAACAACTTGCGTAACTTGTACAAGAAATCAATGCTCTGATTGATTCATAGCTTGGCCAAGTAGCAATTTTTGCTTCTATACTAGGAAGCTATTATTGCCATGACACTGCCAAGCTGCTTATCAGTCAAAAGTGCTGCTCAACTTCCCGCTTCTGGGTGAAACAAGTTCAGTCTCCCAGTTGAGGGACATCTTATCTGTAGCTGTGTAGCTTAATTATTGTTGGCTTAGTGCCTCATTACTATTTACATGGCCTCTTGGCAATGCAGTGGAATGCAACGTCAGCTGTGCAAACCGGCAACAACACCTGGCAGCGGCTCAGTGTCAATTGTCCCCAACGCCCCCCTCGCCACTGCTGATCTTCGATGGTGCAGGCAAACCTCACTCAATTGGCAACAACAACAGCAACGACAACAACAGGAGCAACAACAGCGTTAGTCAAAATATGCAAATATCTATTTGGAATGGGAATTGAAATTGGAATTGGAATTGGTAACGCTATCGTCGATTGCCATTTTGCTGTTTATGGCATTTTTTGCGCCTAATTAAACGCAAATCGTAAATTCGCAAACGCATTGAGCATATGTAAAATTGTCAGACGGGCAACGGAGCAATGGAGCAACGGAGCCGATACGTGGCATTTGCCAAGGAGACGGCTGCTAAGGTGGGGCAAGCGTGCTTCCCAAAGCAAGGCAAGGCAAGGCGTACCATGGCAAACCATGGCAAGGGCATGCAAATTACCACAAAAGGCCAACACACACACTCACCCACATACACACACTCACTCACACACACACAGAGCCACACTAGCAACAGGAATATATAAAATCAATAAAAATGTATTTTTAACACATTTTTCTTTTGAAAATTATGTTGAAGTAGTAGCTGCTGCTGAGCTGGGCGAGAAATGATTATAATAGCTGGTTAGATTTTTGCCGTTAATCGCGTGTGAATGCATCCCTTTCGCTTTTTTCTCTCCTCCCCACTTTGCTTCCCATCTCTCTCACTCTCTCCTTAACAGGCCGCCAGCCACACAGTTGGCTCAGGCGAGGCGAGTAAATATAAAATTTATGAATAGTTCAGCAAACAACATCAGCTGCCCAGATGGACAGCAGCAGCAGCGAATGAGAGGGAGAAGGAGAGAGAGAGAGTAAGAGTGAGAGTGTGTGTGTGTGTGTGTTTGAGTGTGTTTGTGTGTGTGTCCTCCATCTCAGAAGCTTCGCTTCGCTTCGGACAGTTATCTCGTTCAAGAATTTATAGACGTGCGTTGCTGTCAAATCGATTTTCAATCGCATGACGCAAATTAAAGCAACATTTACACATTTATACAAATATATAAATATAAATGTATATAAATTTATAAAATTCTGTTTGCCATTTATATATAACAAATATATTTATTTTTAATAATATATATTACCAAAAGGCATAATTAAAGCGCAACATTCGTTACACTCGATTTACTTGTGTGGCCAAATGAAATCTTATGCATATGTAATACTCAATTTCAAGGGCTCCCACACGAATGACGAAATGTATTACAAAATGACAAAAATGTTATTTCGATTTTGCCATTTTTGCTTTGCTCTCTTCCTCTTTTTTCCTTTTTTTTTTTTTTTTTTTTTTTTTGGACTTTTTGGCAAGACCACAAGCAAGTGGAGGCTAGGCGAGCACACGTTTCGGCCTGACTGCTGAAATGTTTCTAATTAGACATAAGATTGACGGGCAACATTCACCAATGACACGCCCCAGCCCCAACCCCAACCGCAGTCGCAGCAGGAGATGGAGGAGCAGGCGAGACTGTGCTTAAATGTGAGATGAGTTCGTAAATTGGTGACTGAATGACTGGATGAGTGAATGACTGGATGAGTGAATGACTTGACTGACTGACTGGCTGACTGTCTGTCAGATTGACAAACCAAACGATCTGGCCATGGCTACATGTCACGTCCAATGCTGGAGCTGACGCCCACTCGACCGACCGCCAGCGAAAGTGTCAGCGCTACAAAACGATCTGGATTAAGGTCTTATGCAATCTGATCTTTTGTAATCCTTCAAAGCAATTTATTTAAATCGTAAAGGCGTAAACAAAATTGAATTGTTTAACACACTTAGCTTTATCTTTCACATCATGCCAACGGACTTGCTCAGTCATCACAGGCTATCAACAATATAATCACGATTATTAAATTCGAATTTCAAATGACTTAACCTATCTGAGCTCTAGTCTATTCATTGCTGGATAACACTAATTGAGCACTTAATTAATGCATATTAAATGCCTTTTTAATCACGTTCACTTGCATTAATTGAATTGCATATTTAAATGCGTGTTTACATTAACTCTGTGCAAGATCAGAAAATATATAACGAATATTTTAATAAAACTAATTTAATGTAGATCTTCAATTTGAACATCTGATATATGTCTAGATATATAGATAAATATCTTAATTGATCACATTTTTACAATTAAATGCGCAAAGAATCTGTAGAAAGTTTATTGAAAAAACAAAAATCATTAAATATCATATCATATCATACAAATATTACAATTAGAAAATTGATTAAAAAACTTAAAACAAAAATATTCTTTTTTTTATTATAATTCACAATCAAAACCGAAAAACTATTGAAAATTGTATATTAAACTAAATTGTTTAACGAACTTAAATTGAATCAGACAATCAGCAGCTATAGCTAGACTTCTAATCTAATATTATGATATCATTTTAAATCTTATACAGAAGATTTATGAAGAATCAGAAAACCAAAACAATCATAAATTATGAACAAGTATGAAAACTTCATCAAATCAATATGATTATATGATTATATTTTATAATTTGAGTACTTATGCTTAGGCACAGCAACTAAATGCGCATCAAATTGAGGATCAATCAATATAGAATTGCCTTGGAATCCAACTATTGTCGTATAACGAACAACGAGCGATGCTTCAATGTCAAGCGAGCCATTATGCAAGCAAATGTCTCTTCATCTGTGTGTGTGTGTGTGTGTTTTTTTTTTTTGTTGTGCACAACAAATAATAAAGCTTAGCAGCAATTTGATAACTTCATTGCTGAGAAATGCATGGCTGGCACGCGATTCCCAGTGCATTCGTTGACTCTGATACGACAACAATCGACGACAAATGTCTATAATTTTCTGGCAATTTGTTTAGGAGCAAGAGTGCAAGGGGCGCACTTAGTCTGTTGTATAAGAGCTTGCTCTCAAGACCGTCTGTGTATGTGTGTAGTGTGTAGTGTAGTCTGTTGTGTGGCAAACATAACTTGAACTGTGCTCAAGTAGCTGTGGGGAGGGGGCGGCACTTGGTTGCATTGTTGACGGGTCGATAGCATAACGAGATACATTAAATGGCATCATTTAACGGGCATTATAATTATTAGCAATCTATGTAGCTAATTACAAGAGAGAAAAGAGAGAGAGAGAGAAAGATAGAGACAGAGAGTGAGCGACAACCAAGCCAGAACCTTGAACAGCTGCACTCAGAGCCGCGCTCAAAATACGATTACGGAACTTGAGCTTTGGGCGTGAATTGAGTTTGGCTCATGTCATCATGCGTCGCCGCATCAAATGTCTTATGCAGGGCACGCAATCGCAGCGCAGCCCATAAAAGACCAATTGCCGTATAGTGAACGGCTTGGACAGCGGTCAACCCCATTATGAATGTCAAATATTTGGACGTTTCAAGTGAAAAAGCGCGTAACAAGTGGCAAACAGAGACCAGCAAAAAAAAAAAAAAAAAAGAAGAAAATAATAAAGACCAAAAGACCAAAGGCGACGGCTGACAAGTGACAAGCGATAAACGGCATTAAAGGCACGAAACGACCCAAAACACCCAACAAACAAAAACAAGCAACCGCTCAGCAATGGCACACCGAACGTCAAATACTCTGGCACATAACTGAGCTGAAGTAGCCCAAGTCAAAGCGACCATATGATTTATCCAAATGACTCAGCAATTGATGTTAACTCAATGATGTGGTTTGCAAATCTATAAATATTATTTATATTATTTTTAATTTGCATACGCTCACTGTAAGGGTGTACCTACTGAGCATAACTAAAACATTTAACCATATGAATGTGTGTGTGTCTGTGCGTTCGTATGTCATCTAAGCGACCGCGAAATATGGCCCAGCAAGCAACTGCGTTGAGTAAAGCACACAATGTCACTCATACAACGCGCATATAACGTATACGCACAGTGGGACCAGATACAAAGACATGCCAACAGCGCAGCACACTTATATGCCCATTAACTGCTTAATCAAATGCGGCAGATCGGCAACAGGACATATTTATATATACTACAGGTATATCTGAACGTATATATTTATATATAATATACATCGGATCGTATGCCTAGCAAAGTCCATTCCTCACGCATATAGAAAATAATAAATTCTCTGGGTGTTTCATGTTATCAACAAATGTTTGTATATCTAACAATTTTCTTTAGAAAGTTAACAAATAGGAAATTTAAAAGTCAAGGCCTTTCTATGCAAATCTCAAGTTTCTAACAGAGCGTTTCTATTACCTATATTCTCTACTTTACTTTCTATAATATACATATTATGCTATACTTTACACTAACTATATATCAAAGCAATAAACTCAACTTTATATGCTATAGCCAACTCTCTAGATCAGTTCTCATAACCCCCTGCTCTAACCAACTTTAATTTACTATATCTCTTCTTAAGCATTTGTTTTAGTCTAGGGCCGCTAAACAGTTTTCAAATGACTTTTTGAAGTCTCTTTCTCTGTCTAACTGGCAATATGACATGACATTGCTGCTCAACACTTAGGTATATTATTTGTTTTCCTCTCTCTCTCTCTTGCTCTCGCTATCCCTCTCTCTCTCTCTCTCTCTCTTTATAGGATTGCAATCGTATCCACATCATTCAATGTAGCGTTCTTGGCGCGTCTCACTTAAGCCCGTTGAATTTTAAATGGGCAGCCAGACAGACATCTGAATAAAACACAAAAAAAAGATAATAAAAAAAAATAAATAAAAGAGAAAAAAAAACCGAGTAGAAAATAAAGCGCCGATAGCGCACTAATATTTCAAGAGCCAAACATTGGCATTGAGTTTGTCCTTAGACTATTTTGTAAATAGCAAAGAAACATTTAAAAAAAAAAATAGGAGAAAATTTAAGAAGTGAACGTGAAAAATAATGAAAGCCCAAATGCCAAGCGAACGTTTTAAGCGCGCTTTTTGGGCCGTCCAGCGGGTGGCCTGATGTTGGCAACAAAAGGGTTTTGACAAGGACACATTCACAAAGTGCTATGGACGGGCCACATGAAAAGGATTCGCAGCTGATGGCTTCAACTTTGCGCCTGGCTGCATTTCTGGTCCTTGAACTTCACAGCGCCAAGCAAATACAACGAACCGCTTGCATTGAAATTCTTCGTCTTATGTACACATTTATATATATATATATATATATGGGTATATTCGTATATAGAAGCATTTTCTTTTCTTTTCAGTTTTTTTTTTTTTTTTTGCTAGTGTTGTATATATCTAGCACTTGGCTGACAACTGTCGTCCGGTGTGCGCTGTCCGGCATTCAGCGATAATAGCCACAAAGTTGCGACGGGTTGTTGAACCAAATATGCCAAATGAATTGCATTCAGCGAATGAAGCACGTTCAGAGTACAGCGACCCACGCACAGGAAACAGCTGCAATTGCAACTGCAAACTGCAAACTGCAAACTGCAATTGCAACTGCAAGTGTAATCCTGAGCGCAATATGGAGCGCATTGGATATGCATAATTATCGAGGTGCATTAAGCAGTAAATCTTTAAAAGGATTCTATATTGTTGCTGTAATACGATTTAATATAAACTCTGGCAAACTTATTGCAATCAAAAAGTTTTACTGACTACAAAACAAATTCGAAGTTAGATTAAATCAATAAACTTTTTTCATTTTTTTTTCCCCTTTACGCAGCCTTGCCAGAAATTTCTCGTTTATTTGTTGTTCACAAAAGGTAGCTTGCCTTTGGATAGTTCTGTAGAATAGAAGAGTCAATAAAGTATATAAACACTTATAAACACGCTAACGATAGACATAATGCTGAATTTAATATTGATGATTGGACATTTTTGCAATCTCAAAATTTGTCCCATGATATTCCCAAAATGCTATTCAATCGATTGTCTAAGCTTCTATAACAAAATAGAACTCTATGTAAAAAATATATATATCCTGACCTAAATCCATATATCCCTGACATAAATTTTGTGCAAACAAAGTCTAATTTGCCTCAAATCTAGACAAATTTAAAGAATCTTTAAATATATTTAAGTAAATATATAGAAATGTCTTAGTGTTGAGAACTCACGAAATATTTCATCTACATCAGCGCTAAAAACTGTGCGAATATTCGCTGTAGACAAATATCAATCAACTGACATTTTGTTGGCTCTTGTTGCATCCGAATCACATGATATGCTCATCATATAGACATTAATTGCCACGCCAGGCAGATTTGTGGCAAACGCTTGACCTTCGCATGTCCTTCGACTCGGCCAACTTCCTGCCGCGCCCTCAATCTTCACTTATCTATTGTGTATAACATATGTATATGCACGCACACTTGTGTGTGTGTATGCATATTTTGTCAGTGATGTCAGTAATGCGAATCGATAAAAGGCTATCTATGTGACGAGCGCAAGCCAGGCTGGCAGACAACAATAGACAACAGCGACGGCTGCGGGGGAAGCCAAGCATGTTAAGTATAGTCTCAATATGAATGCCAAACAGATTGTCAAATGTCTACCTGCAGATAGATAGATAGCTAGACCCATTGTATACGACGGTACTCGGCATTTCAATCTCAGCCACAGCATTGTAATATTGATAATGACACAGAGTTCTTTATAGCTTATTACAATTGCTGTCCAATAGCCCCAGCCACTTGAGGCTTATCAGCAGCACTTGAGAACTGATTATATGCCTGCCCATCCAATACAATGCAACAACAACAGAAATAAACAAACAAAAAACAAAAAACAAAGCATTGGCACTGATTTTTATAAGTATATCACGTATACGTACAGCAGTAGCATTGCTTACTCGCCCACTTCGTGCATATGTTTATATACCCTCAACGCGGGAGAGCTAACCACAACAAATATTATAAAAATAATGCAAAAAATATTATTAGAAATTAAAATTGAACTGAAAGGAACTTAAGCATCTTATTAAAAGAGAGATATTTCATGAACAAACTTGATAAAGTTTCAACTGGAAAGTTTTCAACTAAAATAAGTGCAAGGAATGAAGAATATTATGAACAGATCAATATTATTGACAAGCTTGATAAAGTACAGCAAGTTTCATAGAAATTTCTTATCACTTATCACAAATTTGCAGCTATCAAATGGTAAGAGTATCTAATGCCGTCATAGTGAAAACACTTGTAGTTTTTTTTACGACTGGCAATAATAAATAAATAAGCGCTCATAAATTTAGTACGCATTATGATAATGAGATAGGAAGCCACCTGAGGGGGGTGTGGTAGGGTAAAGGTAGGTAGGTAGGGTAGGCCACCACCGGAAGACTTAATGCCAGGGCTACTCTAGCGTAGAGTGAAGGGCTAGGAGAGCTCATTCTTTGTGGGTGTGTCTCAGGGGCTGCACTGCATGTCCTGCAAGTCTCCAGTGTCGGCCATTTTACGTACTGGCACTGCAGTATTATTATTTTACACACACACACACATACACAGAGGGGGAGATAAGGATAGAGAGAGAGAGGGAGAGGGAGAGGGAGAGACATACATAAACGAGTAAATAGATGCAAGCATTTTGCACATTTGCAATGGCATACAATTTGCGCCAGTTCCTGTGGAGCAGAGCCGACCAGACCGCAATGGCGACTGTGGCTCTAGCTCTAACAAAGCCGGAAATAAACTTTTCGCCATTTTGCTGCCAATGAGTTCAGTGACACAGTCCTATCGATCGTCAACATAGATTGTCTTTGCCAGCCAATGCAGGCGCATTATCAGCCCGAGTCGAGTTTGTTGAACTAGAACCATTTTGCGGAAATTGAATGTGAAGCTAAGAAAAACACTCAATCTAATCTGAGCAATGTATGCAAGGATATATATAATCCAAATCATATCATATAAGTATATATAATTATGTTTTCTATATTTTAGTGTTATATCTATATCAATGAAACATTTTTTGTATTTCTGCTTAAATTCAATATAGGTATATGAAACAAAAATTGTATAATCAAGAAAATTTGATCATACATCGGAGCTAAGCTCTGTCTCAATTAAATCGAGTCTAGGCATATTACAAGCGAGCACGCGGCAATTGCAATAGCTTGCCAGCTTGCAAATGAGAGTTTTATTGCCCAAAACCCCATAAACAAAATGTATAAAATATGTCTATCTGCCAAATATACATACATACATGTATGTATTCTTGATCAACGTAACTGCACTTCAACTTTAATTGCTGGCGATTTTAAACGAAACCCGAGACTAGATTTCTATGGCGCGTCGCTTGGTAATTGTTTGTTAAGCTGCTGCTGCTGCTGCTGCTGCTGCTGGCTCGCGTCTAATGAATGGCTTTTGGCAACTTATTGTGTGTGTGTGGCCTGGTGTTCATTCCCTTTTCAAATGCTCTAACTGCCTGATGATAGGCGAAGTGCGATAATATGATTGATGTGACTTGCTGTCTATATATATATATATATATATATATATATATATATGTGTGTGTGTGTGTGTGTGTGCGTCTCTATGGAAGCGAGTCAACTCATCGTAAATGGAGGCAAATATTCGTCGCCTGTTGTCGTCGACGCTGTCCGCTAATTTGATGCGCACACAGAGCGCCCTGCCCCCAGGCAAATGTTACCCTTACGATGACATCCTCTCATTAAAACAACAACAAGTTTCGTGAGAAGAGAACGAAACTCATTTTAATTAATCAATTTGTATGTGGCTTAAAGTGCGTCGTTCGACGTGCCGATGTTGTATTTATATTCCAGTATATGCCTTCCCATTATTATTGTTGTTGTTTTCGTTTGTTTACCATTTGCTTACTTCATAAAACTGCAATAAATTGACAGCGATTCTGGCTAGAAAGAGCAACAAAAGCAACAACAAAAACAAAAGCAAAAAAAAAAAAAAAAAAAAAAAAGCGAATTGCCTGCGAACTGTTGTTGCCCACTTAATTGTCATAATTGCCTTTACATAAACGGTTTTGGGCTCGCAAACAGTTGCCAAAAAAAAAAAAAAAAAAAAAAAAAAATTGTTACGAACTGACGTAACTGGTCAGAGTCCGCCAGAGGCAGCCCGAGTACTCTCGACCAACAATTGTGCCCTTTCTCCAACATCCGAGTTCTAGCTGTTAAAGGCAAATAATAATCTCTAATAGAAAATAGAAATATTTGCACATTAAATAAAGTTCGATTTTATCTAAGCAAACATATCATATATATATAAACATTATTTGCAAATTGATTTTCTTTTAATTTTATATCTTTTAATAGATCTCTAAGGGAATTAAAATTAGTAATTAGTAATTAATTTAATTAATTTTAAATTACACATGTGCAAAATTATATTTCATCTAACTAAATACTATTTAGTAGAATTTATTTGCTATCGATTTTTTATTTTATTTTATATTGAATTTCTTATTTTATAATTGAATTTAAATTTAGCCAATAAGTTAAGTTTAGTAGAAATTATTTGCATATAAACTTTTTTTTTAATTTTATTTTGAATTTTTATTTTATAATTAAATTTAGTTTTAACCAACTAAATAAAATTGAATAAAAATTATTTGCATATCGATTTTATTTCATTTCATAAGGAATTGTATTTTTTAATTGCATTTAGTTTTAGCCAACTAAATAAAATTTAGTGAAATTTTCCTTTTTTTTTAATTTTTATTTTATAATTAAATTTAGTTTTATTTAATTTTTTTTTTTAGATTTTTTATTATTGAAGTTTTTTCATTATTGAAGTTGTGAAAACTATTTGCATATTGATATCATTTATTTTTGGTATTTTTTTTTTTTTTTAATTGTTTTAAATTTTCTGTTCCAAAAATTTTACTATATTTAAGGACTTGAAACTACGTATTCAAATTCAAATATTTTTGTCAGTGCTGACTAATCTATGGGCTATATATGTGGTGAATCAATAGCTTAAGTGCCCATTCCGATGCAAGTAATGTTGATGCATTTCGCAAGCATTCATTTGACGAGAATGCACGTTCCGAGTCGTTAATCCTCTGATTATCCATGACATATAGCCCCACACACACAGACACACATACACGCACACAAGCCTTCTAGTTAGCTCCAGCCAACCCCAGCTCGTCCCTTGCCACTCGCCACTCGCCCCACCCCGTTTGCTGCTCTCAGGTAGAAACTTGCGTAAAACATGTTCATTTATGCCCCACAATGAACGGACTTAGCTTGCGGAAACTGGCAACAGGCATGTGACTGCTGATGAAAACGTGTCCATTCTTATCGACTACTGAAATAAGCGCACGTCATTAAGCAAACAATTAAAAAGATCACAATTTGCAAAAACTGATTGACTCAGATATACGCTGTAATCAGTTTGGAAATCGTTTTTGTGAAGGGAAGAGATTATTTATGACTAAGTGAGGAAAAATCTATAAAAATCCATGATATAAGATAACTGAATGCATTCGTGAGAATTGCATAGAAAGTCAATAAGATAAAGAAATGTAAGGCAATATAGATATTTGCTGTATGTCGTGGCTCTAGTCTGAGAGCTGACATAGAGCCTATAAAACCAATTACCTATCTAATTCAATTTATGAGAACTGCATAGAAAGGCCTGTTGTTTATGCTCTTGTACATAATGAACAAGAAATATTTGCTGGCTGTAAGAATTCTAGTCTGAGAGCTGAGCAAAATCAGAGTTCAAAGTACTGAATTAAGTATACAAAAATTATTATATACGCAACAAAAAATAAGATATATGTATATGTATATATTCATAAGACAAAGATGACATCTTCAATGTTCTACATGCATTAACAGCATGCCCATTCTAAGAGTTTGCCAAGTAGCTGCGAAAAGTCTTCCACAAACAGCTGCAAAGGGCAAGCGCTGCTGACAGGCACGAGTGTGTGGCCCAGCGCTGCCAGCCCGATTGGCTGATGAAGTGCCTTGCAGGCACATATTGGACGCTGAAGTGGCCAGCCGCTGACCAAAGCTGTCCGGCTCTGTCCAGCTGTTCATTTTGTGGCAATTGGAGTTGGACAGCTTCGACTGTCAGCTTCATAACGCAAATTGCTGTGTTAATTGTTTGTTCGCCAAGCGGCTTCAGTTTGACAGCCGGCGGAGATACTTGTTGAATCGAATGAGTTCATGAGTGGCAGATGGAAAGGAAAAAAAAAAAAAGACGAAGAAGATGAAGATGGCTGCTGTAGCTTTAGCTACAGTTGTAGCTATTGCAATGTTGCTAATTGTGGCATTAGTAAATACAATTTCCCTCCCAGTATGTGTGTTTGCCTGTCAAATGCCTCAAATGGCTGTCAGTTGGGCGAGCTTCACTCCTTTCACTCTCCCCACTCTCTCTAGCTCTCTCTCACTCTCTCACTCTCTCGCTCTGTCAGCTTGTGGCTGTTGATTGATTGGCTGCTTTGATTGATCGCTAAGCAGGCGCGGTAAATTCAATTTCGAACCAGTTCAATATGATGATCATCATCATGATTTTAATCTTGTTAGTCACATTAACAGACAACAGATGAAGTACACACACACACACACACACACACACACAAGCACTCTCAACGTAATTGCTGCCAGGCCACAAAATTCTGTCAGATATTCAAGTAATTGAAATATAGTTGTCAAAACATACTCAAAAGCCTCTTGAAAATTCTTTGTTTTATGTTTTGACAAGCACACGACAAGTAGCATTCCGATACACAGAGCTTGTCTGGGCCCAAAGGCTTGTTAACGACTTCGATCAACAATCCATTGACGCTGGGAAAACACTTTGTTTTTCTACGCCTTCTTTTGTATTGTTTTGTTTTGCATATTTCTATTGAAGCTTAGCTTCGATTTGTCAAACTGTTTCAGCAATTTTCTATAATTGTTTTTACCATTCGCTGTTATCGATTACTTGACATCGATTATTTGCAGCTATTCAAGCGCATTTCTTAGTCGACTCTTGCTTTAGCTTTGCCATAGTTGTTACAACAACAACAACAACAACAACAACATGCGCTTTATTTCGTCAACGGCGCGAACATTACAAATTTGTTACGCGTGCGCAACAACGCGTCGCGACGTTGCGTCGCAGCTAACGTCGACGTCGCTGCCATCGATAACTGCGCATGCGAATCGAAATGAAGCGTACGGACGCAGGCGCGTACGTACGCTCGCTTTTGTCCAGCCAGCGATTTTCTATTTCACTATTCATTTTCACATCAGCCGTCGCTGTCTAACTATGTATGTATGTATGTGTAGATTGGTTGCAGTTGCAGTTAACATCGTGCCCCGACGTCTGTGCGTCCAACTGGCGGCACGTCTTTGTCAGGGTTGCCAGCGTGAGTTCATTTTAATTGCCAGCGCATTCCGTTGCTGGAGTCGTTGCGAGCCTGGCCCAAGGGGCATTCAAGCTGCGTCAGACCGTTTGCAACAGGCAGCCGAAGGTCTGCACTCAAACGACACCACTCAGCGACAGCCGCACATTCATTCGTGCACATGCCTATCGAAGCGTTCGATAAATGATTGCTGAATGCTGAATGGAAAATCATAGAGACCGAGCTTAGGCTGTCAGGCGAGATTCAATTGTTGAATAATAACTATAATTGAGATAAAATAAATGAGGTTCTGTTGTACTGAAGGGGAATATATAGTAACTGGTGTTATCTATAGCTATAGCTATCGTTATCGTTCTCGTTATTTTTTATAAAGTTATCCTGCAGCCTCGCGCCTAACTGATTGAAATGGTAAATCTTCACTTTGGAGTTTAATGATCAGTTATCGTTTATCGCTTATCGATAAACAGTGAACTAGTTTAATGATAAGTTTAACGACTTTTATGTATTATCTTTTAGCATTTATCTAAATGCACTACATGATATCAAATGTTGGAAATCCTATTGTTATACCTCATACACTTGTTTATACTACATACAAATATCGATAATTATCGAAAACTTAATTTGTTCATAAATTATGTTACTCAAAGCTTTTCTATATTTAGATTCTTTTTGTTCTCCGTGTGTTGCTAGCGCATGTTTACCCAAAAAGCGCCTACAGACACGCGATATATAGACATTATGCAAATACCCAAGCGCTCAGGCCATAAATAATCGATAAATGAATGTTCATAGTCAGTTTATAGGGTATTTAAGCAATGCTATGTTGAGCTATGCAGCAGCAGCGCTTGTAAATGATTTGCGACTCGCAGTTAACTTTTGTATCTATGTGTGTGTGTGTCTGCCTCAGTTTCTCTGTGTGTTTGTGTGTGTGTGTGTTTTTTTTTAATTTCTCAGCTACTCCATTCAGTGTTTTTCAGACTTTGCCTATTCGCAGTCACCCTGCCACATTTGGGCGCAAACAAATTAATTTTTGCGCCTACATAAAGCTAATTGACTTGAATAGCGCTCGGTCGTACGGTCGATCTGTCTGTGTGCGCTTGTGGCTCTTAATTGTGGCCACAATTAATAAAACCATCGCCGCCGCTGCGCCAGCCAGTCCGACACTATCTGCATCTTGCTGGCGCCGCCTACACCCGCCCGCAGCAGCCGCAGCAGCCGCAGCAGCCGCAGCGGCAGCGGCAGCAATGAAAGCTAACAAAATGCCGCTTGACCTACAAATTGTCAAGAGAAGAGGCGGACAGCCGTGAGCACAAAGACGCCCATGTGCGGCACGTGTGATTGGGACTCACTCAGGTGGCGCCTTCAGCGGAAGCGTATCAAGTGCATGCCACACTCACACACACACATACACAGAAGGGGGCGAGGCAAAAACTATGCCAAATGCTTTGGTTAATTAGAAATCAATTGAAACGCATATAACGTATAAGTAACTAGCTAGCAACAATTGCAACAACAACAATAACAACAACAATTTGACGACCCAAATAAGTTTCCCATTGCCTCAACCCGCGGCGCCTGCGTCTTCAACATTGTCGTTGGGTGGCATGCAAACCAAACTGAATGCAATGCAATGCAATGCGAGAGAACCAGTTTCTCTGCACAGCATAGAACACGCCACTTCATCTCTGTCCCTCGCTCTCGCTCTCTCTATCTCTCTCTCTCGCTCTCGACTCCTCCCAAGCTTTATCGTTCATTTGGTGTGTCAACTTGGCTATCTTAAAAATGCTTAATTGCTCGACTTGCATAAAAAAAAAAAGAAAGAAGTGTAAGAAAATAAAATAAAAAACTAATTGATAGCCTCAGGCCGAGGCGAATCGAAGCAAGCAGAGAGAGAGAGACAGAGAGAGAGAGAGAGAGAGAGAGAGGGAGAGAACACCCAGAGCAACAGCCTTATCGTGGGAGCACGTTCCCTCAGCAGCTGCAGGTGCAAGATCACACCTTCAAGACAATCGCCTTAGTTGTCATCGCACAGACAATTAACAATTTGTAATGATGTCAATCGATTGCACGAGGGGCAATAGGTTTTAATGCTATAGACGAAACATATGGCACTTCAGGTGTATTCAAACAGGATCTAGGGCAAGACTATGTAAATCATGTTTTCCAATCAGTTAACCCTGATTTCAGGGTGTGATGTAAGAGGTCATACAGTGTGCATAAATTCTTAAGCAGATTGAACCTCTCAAATTGATCTAGCTCGAGTATTCATGCGCCTGTTCATATTCCTCTTTCGTTCATTCTTTTTTACGCCTACGCTTCCTTTCATTCGTGCTCTGTCTATGCCTCCCTTCGCTCGTACGCCTATGCTTCCATTCATTAATCCTTTCTTCAATATTGTCCTCCTTTTGTCAATAAGCCTAATAATTCTTTCATCCGCCCATTCCATCTTTTGTCAGTCCAATCATCCAGCTCTACATCCTTCCATCCACCCATTCCCCCATCCCAGCTTTAATCCGTTTGTCCTTCCGTTATTTCAACTGATCGTGCGTCCATCTGTTAGTTTATCAATCTAATCATTCATCCACCTCGATCGATCAGTCCACATATATCACCTTAACCTCTTCCACCCATTACTTTTTTCGTCTGTTCATCAATACGTCTATCATTCCATCAATCTATCCAGCAGTTCGTACAGCCGTCCGTCCTTCACTTCGTACATGCGTCCTCCTTTTTACACGTCTGTCCTCTGTCCGTTTTTCAATCTATTTGTTCATTCGTCAATCTATCTCACCTCCGCCCATCCCTCCTTCCACCTATCTCACTGCCACTATAAATGCCTCGATCTCGAAATACTTAACTTATATTACATGTTCCATATATTACATTTCTAGTAAATTTGATAACACAAAAATGCATCTTGACTTTGTTTGTTTTCCTTGTTCCTTACTCTTTACATAATAATAATAACAATAATAAAAAAAAATTCAAGTAACAATAGCAAAAAATCCAAACAATTTTAATATAAATAATGAAACATAACGAATCGTTTGACTATCGCATTGCAAGCCAGAATGCGAGCAATTTCTTTGTTATTGAATTGTCGCAAGTGACACGGACACCCACACAAATGTGTCAGGTACCCCAACTACCCCAACTACCCCACTCTTTTACCTTTACCTACTCACATAAGCCTCGCGTCATGCCACATTTTAGTTTAGTTCAAGTTCCAGTCGAGGTGTTTGCCACCCAATGCACAATTTGCATGCATGTCACGTTCTTCGGCTTTGAGTTCGACTTTGTCACCTGCCTCTGCCTGACTGCCTACCTGCGCCCCCTGTCACGCTCACAGCTCGCCTTGCCCCAACGTCTCATAATGCACAAAAGACGAAAATCAATTAACAGGCAAAGTCGATTTAAATCTTTTGAGAGAGGAGGCTGGCTTGACTCTATAGATCTTTATGGATTTCCCCATATTCATTGCAAGTTGCAAATGGAACAGCCCATGCCCATGCCACATGTGTGAGGCTGTGGCTGAAATTGTAAAGTTATCAAATTGGGCTTGGGCGCAATGCACAGACAAAGTTGCAATTACATTTTACGCTGCATCCTGATAAAAAAGAAAACGTTGGAGGTGCTGCTAAACGTGCTGCTTTTGTCTGAATTTGCAATGCGTGCGGCTGCAGCAACAACAGCAACAACAACAGCAACAACAACAGCAACAACAGCAGCGGCAGCAACAACAAGAATGCGGTCACAGTTCATTGAACCGCTAGAAATGCAATGCAAGTAGCTCATCATGATGCTGCAGCCAGATGATTATGATGTTAATGACGTGCCGCAGATGCACACGATAATGAAGCTGCAGATGATGATGATGATGATGATGGGGTGTCAGTGGCAACGGGCACTTTAGCGCGTCAGTTAGATAAAAAAAAGCACCTCCAGCGGCTCAAGTATCGAAGCAGAGAACACAGCGATTTGACAATGCAAGCAAAAAGAGTTGACTGCTCTATGTGTGTGTGTGGGAGTGTGTGAGTGTGTGTGTGTGTGTGTCACTTCAACGACAAAATTCAATGCCAAAAGGGTAATATTATGCGATATTCATGTCTATATGCAATACACATGCATACATGCACATGTGCTGCAAATTGCCTCAGAAAGGTCACGCAGAGAGGCAAAGACAGTGAAGACTCGCAAATAAAAAAAAACCTGCCCATATAAAAAAAACACATTTAGAGCTAGCTAATAAGAGAAAATGATAATTTGAAAAAGTTTATCAGATATAAAATATATGTTACATGTACCGTAGAAACTCTATTAACGGACAGCTTTCCCGACACAATCTCTTTTCTATAGAAGCTCGAAAGAACCAGTTTAAAATGTAGATATTATCTTAGTGAATCATTTGAATATTTTCCATTTTCAAATATATTTGAATGAACTATAAAAAGAAATTAAACGATTTGCATAAAACACATTTGAAATAGATTAACTAAATAATATGCTTTAATATGTCTAGAGCTTGTTTAAATTATTTTTTATACAGCATAAGTAAAAAATTTAAACTGCGTCTAATTATCATTTAAAAGCTAATCAGAATCCAAGTTAAAGTTATTTATACCAGGTCGGACTTATCAAGCAGTAACTCAATGTATGTTAAAGATCTATACAAAAGAAATCCTATACAGTATGAGCTAAATATATATACAAATATATTTCAATTTGAAATATGTTTTTTATAGAGATATTTACAAAGAAACTTTGATTTGTATATATCTTTAGCTTATACTGTCTCTTCTAGGTATAAGTAAAAATTACTCCAATCCTAACTTAAACAGCCTAAACTCAAAATACTTAAAACAATTTTAATGCAGCATGAGCTAAAGGAATATACTCATCAAATTGTCTGATATTCTCAAGATACCATACATATTTTTATCTTCAAAAAGATTCCAACTTCCTCTTGCTCGCCCTCAAATTGAGTTGAGAAATGCACGAAAGAATTACTAAAAAAAAATATATAATAATAATAATCACAGCAAAAACTACCGGCAAAAGGCAAAGGAAAACATAACACAAACAAAAAACGAAAAACGAATAACGAAATACGAAAAATCTTGCGTCTCAGCAGATTCCCACTTGCAGCAGCTTCGACTTCCCATCCAAGCAGCTTCTTCTCTGGCTTCCGGCACCCTTTGATCTCAATCTATTTTGGGCTGTCGAGTCGCCGTCAAGAAGGGAAGCCACAGGAACCCGTATGTGAAACTTCAAAATAATAAACAAAGTCATCCATGAGTTAAAAAAAACAATAAGAATGAGTTCTTTGTAAGAGATGACGTTATTTTAATTATAAATAAAGAAATTTATCCAGATATATAATATTAACTAAAAGTTACACAAGAAATGTATGTGAAATGCAAATGATTTAATTCATTTTGATATAGCTTCCCTTAGGCTTTTAATTTTTTATTTTTTATTATATGTATTAAATATATTTTTTTATCTGTTTTTAGCCAAGACGCATTTCGCATGTCGTAAGTAAAAGACAAGTATAAGACTATTGATCTCTCCCAATTATAGAAGCCGCATAAAAGTCTAAGATATACATAGATGTGATATATACTAGTTATAAGACCAAAGGGAGATGTAGAAGACGTATAAGAGCAGAATATTCAAACAAGGATCTCTGTTGCTACAAATATATATTCAGCCTGTACAATGTATACATATGAAATGGCAGACATATGTACATATAAGAGCAAAGACGAGGTAGAAACGTATAAAAGCTGCAAAGCTAATCAATCACTAATGCCGAAAATACTTCACATTACTGTAAAGCCAGACGTATAAGAGCTAAGCAGAACGCGAAGGATCACATGCGTATATTTAGTGTCTTTTGCTTACGCTCCACTACATACATACATACACATACATATATTTGCAGACGGTCAAAGATCATTCTCTTTGTACTGGCCTGCCTCATGGCTCTAGAGTGCAGAGCAGCAAAGAGATCGCCCTGTAGAAAATGTTAATCCCTGTCAAACAAGCTCTTCACGTCTGTGTCAACTGCCAGGTGGGCCAGGTGGGGGGCTGGGGGAGGGGCAGAGAAAGTGAATGGAGCGTATGGCCAATAAGAATCTTAATGATAAGATGCTTATCAAGAGCAACCAACAACAGCAACAAATAAGGAAATCACAATAAAACAACATCCAAAAGAAATATAATACAAATAAAATCATAGAGACTTACCCAAAAGCAAACGAAGACGTTGCAACGTTAAAGTAACCGTTGTGTTGTGTTTTTTTTATTATTTTTTTTTTTCAATAGATTTTGTTTTCTTTTTATCTCTTTCTCTCTATCTGTTTTCGGCTTTTTGCTGACTAATGTTGATGTGATGCAGCGCTGCAAGAGGAAATTACGTATAAGATGGCGAGCAAGAAGAAGAAGAAGAATAAGAGTGAGAGCCAAAGGAAGATGCATAGCAACAACAACAACAATGCAGGACATGAATATTTATTCTAATTGAAAGTTTTTGGCTGCCATTAAACACACACATTCATACACACACACACACACACACACACACATGTAGCAAGTGTTATATGTGCATGTGTGTAAAAGGGGTTTCTTGCTGCAGCGGCGAGCGCTGCAAAAGTTGGCGCTTGCGTCACGTTAACAGCGCCGTCTGCAACATCGAATCGAATTTTCCAAAATGAAAAAAAAAAACCAATAAAACAAATAAAAAGCAAAAGAAGAAAATGAGAAACCGAAATAAAAACAAAAAACAGAGAGAGAAGAAAAAACCGACACGGCCAAATAGAAGTGGAAGACCAAGAGGAAAACGAGTTAAGGCGCAGACAGCAAAAGACAATGCTGCTGGTGCTGCTGGTGCTGCCGCGTCCCATTCGACGCCACAGTCGGCGTCGCTGTTGTCGTCGCGTTGCTGCCGTCACTTGCTGCAAGCAGCGCAGATAAAAGCAGCCAAAGACAGCTAAAGCAAACGCAACAATAGCAGCCGCAGCGGCAGCCGCCACATTTTGTTGTCGTTGTTGTTGCTATTGTTGTTACAATATTTTGAAAATATTATTTGTTTACGCGCGTCTTGTTAACAGAACTGAGAAAAAAACATCTAAAGCTTCGTTGATTATGCCAGGCTTACGTTTCAATATTTTGACGCCTTTTAGTTGCGCCCGCGCATCTTCCAAAAACAAAAAAAAAAAAAAAAAAAAAACAAAAAAAAACAAAAAAAAAAAGGCCAACAACAAAAAGCCAAGGAACACCACAAACTCTTTACACTAGACACAAAACCGTAAAAAAAAACTAATAACACTTGGCAAACTGAGTGCCGATCGCATACGCCGAGACTATGGTTGCAAGCTGTTGCCGTTTAATAATTACTTTATGTTAATTATTTCTTGATTTTGTTAGAAGTTTAGTTCTTAAGTTAGGACAACAGTACAGCAGCTGCTGAGCGACACGATAACCGCGCGCAACGAAAACAAAATGAAGACTAACAACTAACGTTAGCAATGTGATTGCAAGCGCAACGCCCCAAAATACCAGAAACATAAACAGTAGAAAATACCGCACAAAAATACCAATCTCAATTGGCGGCTATCAAAGCACAAATACAAACTGAACGATTTCTATAAACACATCTCATATTTATTTTATGATATTTTTATATTTATCTAATGTTAAATTGAATTATAACTGCTATATTTAAACACTCAAAAAATGTATATACTGTCACACAGTGCTACCAGACTTTTTATATTTGTTTAATAATTTAAAGTATTTAAAGCTAACAGTAGAGGGCGCTATTGTTTGCGCTCGGTGGTTGTGCGCAATAAAATGAACGGAAAAAAGCGTCGCAGCTGCTGCCCGCTTCGCTAACTCGTGAGTGTGAAACATTGAATGAAAACTAATAAAAATAAACATATGATACACACTATTACTATAGTGTCGCGCAAGTGAACAAGTGTAACAAATACAGCAATCTATATACATACATTTGAGTTCTTGTAAACTGCTGCTCGGCTCGACGTAGTCGACGTGCATTGAGAGCTTTCTGAGTGCGGCCATTCAGTCAGCTGGGACGCGCTTTTTTTTTACGTCTTGTTGGTGGTCTGTTTGCATTTGGCAAAAGCTGTGCTCGCTGTGTGTTGTCATCGTTATGTGTGTACGCATTGTTGTTGTTGGCACAAAAGCTTTTTCAACTAATAACTGCTGCGCTTAATTTTCCACTTGGTGAATCGAATTGACACAGTTGCAATCAGAATCGAATTGAATATAGCAAAACGGCTGCACTGCATCCGCCATGATAGCCAAGTGACAAAATCTCGTTAAGTTCTCTACCCATTTGACTTGGTTAATTACGGTTCGATTGGTTCGGCCAGCTGCAATGTCAACGGAAAGCAATACGCCCGTGGATCCGCGTGTCCAGGTATTTACACTACATATACGAGGGATGGTAATAATTGTCTAATTGATTTTCAATTCCAGATCGAATTGGAAAAGCTCAACACAGCGACAGACAATATCAACAAATATGAAGTGGAGCTCGATGTGAGTTTTATTATTGATTTTTTACTTCTGTGCCTTTTTTTTTTTTGTATTTTTTTGTATCACAATTTTTACGTCACGTTTCTATTTACTTTATATAACAACATTCACGGTCCTGTTGGTGCAGGAGGCGAAGTGCGAATTCAAGCGCCTGCTGGCGGAGAGCGTGGTGCGCATCAAGGCCGCCGCCCACAAGCTGGGCAATTCAATAGACGCCGCTAAGCCGTACTACGAGTCACGCATCTATGCCGCACAGCTGGCCAAGGAGACACAGCTGGCGGCGGCCAATCACGAGAAGGCCAAGTCCATACATGCCGCCGCCAAGGAAATGGTTTATCTGGCCGAGCAGGGACTCGGCGAGAAGTCCACGCTGGACACAGCCTGCCAGGAGATGTTGAGTCATGCGGCCAGCAAAGTCAATCAATCCCAATTGGAGGTCACGGATACGCGCAATACCCTCAAAATGTGCCAATTAAAGCTCGAGGTGGCCAACAATCGGGTCAACAAGCTTCAGGGACAGCTCAAGCAGGCTTTACGCTCCTCCAGGTATCCCATAGGAATTCCATTTAACTTTCTTTTTGATGCTCTGGCAGAGTTGAAATTTATATAGGTTTTACACTGTTTTGCTAAATATTTTAATAAATATTTTGAAGGAATTTTTTAAGATTTTTTTTTTAAATATGTTTCTAATATTTTAAATGAAGTTTTAAATATTTTACAATATTGAATATGTTTACAATATGTAATATGAAAATATGGTGATAGGATAGGATGCTTAAATATAAATACTAGTTATTTAATATATCTATTATATATCTATATATTACTACTATATGGTTTATTTATATTAATTATTTATTACAATCTGTATTGTTATGATATATCGCTGAAATTTTTCAATTAGCAAGGAACTAACTATATTATACCATTAACTAAAATATACAATATAAGCAAATCATATATAGATAGATATAAGTTTAAGCTGGAAGAGTTCTTGAAGATATGATATACGCTTACTTATTGTACTCACTATATGCATACCTATATATAGGACAGTTCTAACTTATACTAAGCATATATTATAATTATACTTTAGACTATACTTTATGCCTATTCAAGGACAAACTTATATATTCTCTTTAGTTTCACACTCTGCCAGAACATTGTCAAATTGATCTCTCTTAGTATTATTTTTGTTATTTTTAAGTTTTTGGTTCGACTTTCGGTTCTATTTTAGTTCTCTTCTTTTGTTTTTCTCCTTTTTTTTTCTTTTTTCTTCTACTTCTTCTTCTTCATAGATTGCAGCTGCGGCGCAATTTACTTTTGTTGAGATACTTTAGCATATTGCACGCTTTGTATTGTATCCAGTGCTCGTGAGTATGCGCTGCTCACCGGCTGCCAATGCCACGCCCACTAATCTAGCTGATAATCGCTCGTTAATGCAGGCCCTACTATGAGACGCGTGCGAACTACAATGGACTGCTGAAGGCGCAAAAGCTGCGCGTCAACGAGCTGGAGGCGAAGGTCAGCGCCGCCAAATTGACCTACAACGAGGCGCTGAAGAATCTGGAACAGATCTCAGAGGATATACACAGGCAGCGGCAGCAGCGCAACAATTTACTTAACTATGAGGCAATGCTGCGCCAAGCGGATAGCATCGATTCGCAGCAACAGCAGCAGCAGCAGCTCCAGTCAGAGTCGGAGCAACTGCAGCTGGATGAGCCGGAAGAGGAATATTTACGTATGCCCGATCGTCTGGGCAGCGGTGCCAGCTCGCCGCGCCAGCGACACGCCGATCCGCACGACTGTCCGCATCTGCTGCACGATTTCGAGACGGTATTGACTTTCCCACAGAAGCTGGCCGGCGGCATGCACAAGTCGGCCAGCACCAGTGCCACCGATGGCGACAACAATCTGTTCGCCCAGGCGCAGGGACTGCACGGGCCGTATGAGGTGAAGCCGCGCTCAGAGTCGGGCAGCAGTTCGCTGGCCTCCGCCTCGGCCTCGGCATCGGCGTCGACGTCGGCACCGCCGGCGGACAATGACATCGATCAGTGGACGGAAATACGACTCTCGCACTCGGACAGCACCAGTTCGAGCTATTCGAATCAATCGCTGCTGGAGCAACAGGCTCTGGATGGAGCCGGCAGCCTGGGCGGTCACGGTTTGGGCTACGGCGGTCTAGGCGGCCTCGATGCGGATGCACAGTCGCAGCACTCCACATCGTCGTCGGATGAGCCCAAGCGCAAAGTGACCTGCACGACGATATTCCAGGACGAGAGCAGCGGCATTGGCATCGGCATCGGCCTGGCCGGCCAACAGATGAGCCGCAAACAGAGCCTCAGCCAGTGGCTGTCGCGTTCGAATAGCTTCAAGAGCAGCGGACGACGGCAGAGTCTGGATCTGTTGATCGATGCCGGCGACAAGGTGAAGGATGTGTTTAGCTATGGCTTTCAGAAGGTCGGCCGGAGTCTGGAGCGGCGCAATAGTGAATCGGAAATGGCCAACGATGGCAGCGAAACGGATGCTCTGCTTGCTGCAACAGCAACTGCAGCAGCGGCGGCGGCGGCAGCAACAGCAACAACGACGACGACAGCAACGTCAGCAGCGGCTGCGGCAGCGGCAGCGGCAGCGAATGCCTCAGCGTGCAGCAACATTACAAGCGGCAGCAGCAGCGGCGGTGGTGCCAGCGATTTCTTTTCATTTAGCAGGTCAGTAGATGGCAACGGACGCAGCGCCGCCGGCGTCGGCGTCGGCGTTGGCAGCAGCCTACTCTGCACGCTGCAGAATCGCCTGACAAAGCTCATTTGATCAAATCGGACAAGAAATCAAACCGATCGATCGCTAAACGATTAACCGATTTGCCGCCAAACTGCTATTCCAAATTCTAACTGCACTCACAAAAAAAAAAAAAACTAAAATTAATACTAAAAACCAAAAGTAAACTAAACTAAGAAAAAAACAAACTCCCAAATGCTTCAACTACTGCAAGAACTACTAATTATAATCAGCTACTGCAATTAACTAAATTCCTAAATGCTCGATAACAAAAAGTAACGAATTGGCTGCTTTAATTTGGTATATTTGCTCTTTCAACACACTAATTCGATTACAACAACCACAACAACAACTACAACAGCTACATCAATAATAACAAACAACAATCAATCAATCAATCAACCAACAACAACAAATACTACTACTACTACTACTACAATAACAATCAACTAATCGCATTGCACGCTCGCACGCTTCTCAAAACAGACAAAAACCAAAAAAAACCCAAAAAAATACTAAAAACTTAAAAAAAGTCAAAAATCTACTTTTAACAAATTTGTATGTACTGCAAATATTTTTTTCTTTGTGTGTGTGTGTGTGTGTGTGTCTGTGCATGCGTGTGTGTGTGAGGCTGTGCTTTGGGGCAGCATGAAATAACTTTGAAATTTTATTTTACATCAAATGCAATGATATAAAATGTAAAATATTGTTTTTGTATATGCTTTAAATCATAAATAATTTAAATATTTTTAGAACATTTTTTGAAAAGAAAAACATATTTTTAATTTTAACTTCAATATAAATTCATTTGTGTATTTATTTAATTTTTAATATTTTTTTCAATTGAATATTTTCCAAGAATATACATATAATTATAAATGAAATCATTTAAGGTATATATTCTTGAAATATAAACTTAAATGTAATTTTATAAATGCATAGTTAATAATATAATTCCAGTACACATATTCAATATGATTTTGACATAAATATTTCTAAATTTCATTACAAATTTAAATTTTCAGTTTACAAAAGAATTGCATAAGAGTAAAGTTTTTTCAGGGCTCCAAACGCACTTAATTAATGTGAATAATTTGCTTATTTGTGATATTTCCACTTTTTTGTTCGATTCGATTCATTAGATTTCATTAAGCATCAATTTCCATGCATCCCACTCTGCTTAAAACTTTGCCAAACTTCTCTATAACTATACATCTTTCTTACACTCTCTGCCTCTTTCTTTCTCTCTCTCTCTCTCTCTCGCTCGCTCTCTGCCTTTCTCTTTGCCATCACATTTGCGCTTAATTTATTCTGTTGTCTTTGGCTATCTCTGTTTGGTGTGACACAACTACAACAACAACTACTTTACAGATCCTCAGAACCAAAAGAATTACTATCCGATGAACAGGTTGAGAATTTGCTATTGAATCACATGGTTGATGAGCACGGCGTCATCATCGTCGAGGAATTAAAATCACCAACGGCTGCAGTAATTACAACACGAACATCGGCAGCAACAACAACAACACCAACTAGCCTGCAGCAGCAGCAACAACAACAACAACAGCAACGTTCTGCTTTATTATTTTAAGTTGAGCTATATATTAAAACCGGAGCTGCTATATAAACCATTTCCCAGCAATTAGTAAGAGGCGTACATATCACTTGACATCACAGAATCAATCCATTGCGAGGTGGATCGGCACCGGCTGCCCCCCAAAAATCATTTAAATGCTTTCTTTTAATGCATAGCTTTGCGCTGTGCTCTAATCCTAATATGTGCAATAATGTTGTTTAGCGTACAAAGTCAAAAACAAAGAAAAAACAAAACGAGTTACATTTTATGCTGTTCAGTAAAAGAATTAACTAACTAAAGCTAGTCCTAGGCAAAATGCATAAAACAAAATCAGTTAGAACAGAAATATATAAAATTAGCAAAAAAAAAACAAAAAACAATGCAATTTAAAAGAGATAAACCGTAAAATACAAAATAATTATAGAAATTATACAAAGTACGTTATAAATATACATACATATTAATATTGACAAAAATATTGTCTTTTGAATTTACTTTACAATTAAATATTTAAATTAACGCTTTATTATCGATAGCACAAAGTGCCATCGATGTGTATGTGGTGCGATATATAAACGCGCAGTGAAAAAGACAGCAGCTTTTGTAAGTGAGCAGCCTATTGCACTGGGCGCAATGTTCTTTTTATATATACTTTGCCACTTTAGTTAAATGAATTTTGCTGTAAAAAAGGCATCGCATTGTTATTTCAATATAGTACAACTTCTAAATGGTCTCTTATATTATATCTGAGTATACAGCTTGTGAGGTATGTGATTTGATATTCCCATCGTATAATTTTGAAATACACTTGTCGCATTCGTTCATATCGATACCAGGTATCGAGCTGTTGTGCATCACTATTGAACTCCAAGAGATTCCAAATAAAAGCAAAACGCAAAGCGCTGCCAAATTTAGCAACTGCAGCACATTTCACACGACTGCAACGCACAGAACGAAAAATGAACGTGCTTCCGGTGCTTGTGCTCCTGCTAATGCAGCAGCTAATAGCCATACCGCTTACTCAAGCGGATCAAACTAAAATTGAAGGAGCTTCAGCTAGCTCCAATGTAACGAAACTATCCTTGGTCGGCTCAAGCAACAGCACCAACAATGCAACAATTTTGCACGAAGCTAAAAGTGCAAACACATCATCAGGTATTCAGATTCTAAATTATTCAATTCATATACTATAGATACATATGTGTATGCCATAAATCTTGACAGATATAGCCAATCCATTGCCAGTGACAAAACCGGTCAAGGTCAACGCCACGGCGGATCATTCTCCGGTGCTTGCGCGTGGTGTTACCAATACGGATAAAGCTCCCGTGCAAGCAACTAATTTGAAGCCATCAGCGTCTGCGCCAGGGCCACAAGTAACTAAATCAACAACAACAACTACGCCGATAGCAGAACAAACCAAATCAACGGTCAAGACGGACAAAATAGTGGCCGATGGCGTATCGCTAAGCGAAATCAAGAACAACAATGGCAACGTCAACGTCAATGGCAATGTCAGCAAGAATAATAATAATAATAATAGCAACAGCAGCACCATCGCCACCTCCACCAATACTACGAAAGCTGCTGTTATCAATGGGACGGCCACAAATAGCAGCAGCATCGCCTCGACACCTACATCAACAACTCCTACTACTTCAACAACAACTACTACAACAACCACAACAACATCAACTACAACAAGCACAACCACTCCAAGTACCACAACCACAACCACAGCTCGTCCCAAAAAGCCAACCGTCACCAGCAGCATGGCGAAACAAATTGAGGGTGAGAAATTGGATATGAGTGCTCTGAACGGAGGCAGCGTTGCACCGCACGTCTTGCCCGTGCAGGAGATGAGCAGCAGCAGCCTGGTGAATCGTGGTGAAAACGAATACATTGTGCCCATTGTGACCGTAATGCTGGCCGTGCCGCTGGCCATAGCTGTCTTCATTGTGGGCTACAGACGCTTCCGTGATCTCTGGACAACGCGTCACTACAGGCGCATGGACTTCCTGGTCGATGGCATGTACAACGATTGACGAAGGTGCCATCAGCAGCAGCAACAGCAGCAGGAGCTAGCTGCAAGCGCAGGTGGTGGTGGTGCTGGAAGTGGCCGTGCGGGCTGTTTATCAATTCCTGCCACACGGCTGCCGTAGCGCAAACGAATTTGATAAAGCACAGCAAATAATTGGAAAGATTATTAGTTGTGAAGATATTATTATTATTATTATTACTATTATTATTATTATTGTTTGAGTTCTGCATGGAATGCAAAGACGGCAACAGTGAGCGAGAGCTAGACTGTGAACGAGAGAGAAAGGGAGAGACAGAGAGAGTGAGAAAGAGAGAGAGGGAGAGGCGAATGTTGTTGCGGGACAGCGGCACAGCAGGCTAAATATATATACACACACACACACACACTGCTCAGTCAATTAAAATATTGAGAATATTTATATAGGTGCACGTATGTGTCTGTGTGCAAGAGCAATTTCCAAGAATATATATGCACATATGGATATACCCAGCGGCCAAATCGAATATGTTGATAAGATTCAAGCGTAGCGCAAAACAAAACGAAACAAAACAAAACAAAAACACAATTAAAAAAAAAATTCAAACTCATTGAATGAAAATATTGCCAGCATTTGATAAAAAGCTTCACATTTAATTTATGCATTTTCTAATATAAATATATGTAAACATATATATACATACATGTATAATCGTATATACCTAAACATTTATACCTTTAAATAATGCAACAAAGTTGTAGAAGGAAAATTTCAATACTTAAGGCGCAATTAGCAATCAATCATAAATTATACACAATTTATTGTAAACTATATATATATATATATGTATATCTATATATTATATATGACCGAAATGTGCCTTACCGTTTCAGCTCTTAATAATGCTGTATCATATATACATACATACAACTGTTCGGTAACAATATCTTATAGACTTTCAAATCTGGCAAAGTAATCGATCGCTGAGCCATTAAAAAACCAAATTGGATTTAGGCAGCTGTAAAAAAAACCAAATAGAAACAAATATAAGGCGCGCATTTATTGCATAATAATTTGTTATAAACGAAACAATTACAATAAAGCAAATGCAGTGTAACCAATCATACTAAAGTAGAGCCTTGAGTCAATTCGCCTGCGAGCATAGATGAAACATGCGTAACACGAGCCCAACAATAACAACTACAACAACAACAAATTATATTCAAATCATTTGGCAATACGTTCTCATCTGCCTCCGCACAAATTCTGCGAAAATAACACGCACAGTGCCAAACATGAAATGATCACATCAAACGAGCTATTGCCTATATCAGATATACATTATTGGTTATTAAAAAAAATGATATAAAAAAAATTTCAATTTGTTATAGATACATCACATATATGTTACTATTAAACCAAATGTTATTTTTATTAAAATCGAATCATTCATTTCAAGTTTCATTTATTAGAATTTATTTGATTTAACTGATGCCAGCAGCGCCTTACTATGTAATTCTCATGAATATACATAGATGCAACTGCTAGAATTACTAACTCAAGGCAGAGCTACTTGATGTGTAAATGCCAAGCGCATTATCATTATTAGCAGCGCCTTTCTATGTAATTCTCATAAATTATACCATAATAATATATAATAGAAGAGAAATACATAGAAAATGACAGACATCAAAACAATATTAGCAACTGCTTAAAATTATGTTAGATGATCTTTATTGAAGCTAACTAAAATGATCAATATATATATATCATAGAATCTCAATGATGTCGTTCTATATCAGATAAAATAGTTTGTCTTTGCGTTAAAAAAAAAAAAAAAAAAACGATCATACACTATCATAAATTATGTTTTCTTTGCACTAATTTAGTTACTCAAAAAAAAAAAAAAAAAAAACTAAATTCAGAATTTTAATATAAATTATATTTATATATATACATTTATGTAGCAATTTTCAATTAGATTCAACTAGAGTCAATGGCGCTGAGCAAGAGAAACAATTTACTCTTCCCACCTTGTGAACGAGCATTAAATATAAATATAAAACAGAGAGAGAGAAAGAGACTGAGAATTAGAAAAAGATAGAGGCAAAGAGAGAGACATTGCTCGACAGAGTCCTGTTGGTTGGCTATTAAGCTATTTTCCCAACACCATAAAAATTTCATATAGAATTTGAGATTTATTTTATTGCATATTCAAATTTATGAATAATTTCATTTTTCATATATATTAGTCCACAGAGAATTGAGGCGATCTTTTTGATCTTTGTTGATATTACAAATATAAATCAACATCTCTCAGGATCATAAATTGGGAAGGCAATGAGTAAGAGCCCGCGACAGAATTCAGTGTGTGTCAAATGTTGTAAACCGTTTGACCTTTTGTCGCTAATAGATCACCAGCGGCTGCTGCTCCCTGATTGAGACAAATGCTTAACAACGTGCAACGGCTGCTTCAACATTGTGTTAGCTGAAGTGGTTTATAAATTATCTTCATCTTCTCCATATAGATTTTTGTAGTTCGTTCGTTTCTAATAATCTAAACAACATACAGAGAAAATAAAATTTAGAAAAAAAAAAAGAAAAAATTCTGAAAGAAATACAAACAACATTCGGCTCTACGGCTGGCTGTGTGTATACAGAGAGATGCTTTGGCCGGATGGTTGGATGGAACGGAACGGAACGGAGCGAAGGCGCCGTAAACGGCAACGTGTGAAATGAGCCGAACAACTGCTTCGACGCTTGAGACTTGCGGCCCGCTGCTCAATTGGAAACGTGCGCTAGACGCGTGCAGTGCTCATCGTGCGCCATTCTAACGATAGAGATCTCTAGCCAACGAGTAAGCAGCAGTAGTAGCATCATCATGCATCCTGCATCGCCGCATCAGCATCGCTCGCGCCTCAATACGCCCGGAACAGTTGCCGGACAAACCTCGCTTACGCCTCAGCAGCAGCAGCAGCAGCAACAGCAGCAGCAACACACGGTTCAGATCAGCTCCGGCACACATCCCTATCAGGGACTAAAAACCTGTAAGAAACTAGCTTAAAATCTATGTCAAAGGTCTAGATGCAAATGGAATAGAACTGAATAGAAATAGATTTAAAGGCAAAGTTCTAAAGAGTTTCCAATTATTTACTCTAAATTCTCTTCAAAAAAGTTTTCACAGAGTTCTAGTTAGAAATTTGGCCGCATTCCCCATTGCATGAACAGATCACACGGCTGATTGACGCTATATGTGTGTTGTAGAACTACAAAAAGATACAAATAGTTTGCATTTCACGATCTCATAAATTCATATTTATGCGCTCGAAAAATCCGAATTCAGATAATTATGGATTTGGCCTGTTGATGAAAATGATTCCATTCCATGTCGATGATATATTGAATTGTACCCATCGATCAGTTCGATCGAGCTACGACCACCTATGAAGTATGCAATATAAACTGTGTGCCGACAAGTAAAAATAAATAATAGAAAAGATTGACGAGACGCGACGCAACGTGATGTGACGTGATGTGATGTGAGGCAACGATTTGATTCGTATACGGATATGGGATATAAATCGTATTGTCGAAACATATAAGATAAACAAAATAAAAAAGAAAGCTGCAAAAGTTGCCCCAAACTGAAAATAACCGTGCTCCCCATCTATAGACTGAATTTTTCTTGTTCTTTCTTTTCTTTTTTTTTTGTCTAACATGTACTCGTACTACATAAACATTCCATAAATGTTCCGATTGGCCAGGCGATTGTTTAGCTTTGCTTTGCTCTGCCCTGCCCTGGCCTGCCCTGGATTGGTATTAGTTCAACCTGCCCGCACTCGTTGAAAAATCTATACTAAAACATAAACAATCCATGCAATTACCATTCTATATATACATATATAAATATATGTATCTATGTTTGCTTAGGCTGTTCGTCTATGGAAATATGGCTAATTTAGCAATAAACAAATACCTACTTATGTAGTTAGACAATAGCGAGCTGATAGATCGCAGCCGTATGCAAGTTCTTAGAGATCAAAAAAACAATTGTTGTTTTCGTTCCATTTTACTTGAGGCCATAAAACTTCAATTTTATGGCAGATATATGGCTATGGATTATAATTTTATATTTGCCATGCAATTAAGCTTTATAGAGTAGAGTATCTATAGTGAGCTATAGATCTATATTTAGTAGAGTTTAATATCTATCTTTAGTTTAGAGATTAACAATGATAATATACTTATTATTGAGGATATATAACTTAACTTACATGTGTAGGTAATTTAAGCTCTATAGGAATGTTAAAGTGGAGTATTTAAATGGAGCTTTGAATAGGAGTATTTTAACAGTATTATTTTATTAAAATTTATTATATAACACATTATTATAGGCTAGCCACTTGAACAGTAAACTAAAGATATTGTAGATTTTTAATATGAAAAAAGTATAAATTAAAAATTAAAAAGAATAATAGTTTTGCCTTATAAAAAAAAATTAAAATAAAATAAAAAATAAATAAATAAAATATTAAAAAAAAAAAATAATAAAATGACTAAAGTTCCCAAACTGCAATATAATTAATAATATTTTTACATTAAAATACTTTTAGCAAATGGAGAAAAACATTTGATACTGAAGCTTGCAAACTTCACAGCAGATGGAGAAATATAGATACCAAGAATCTATTTTCTTTTGGATTGCAATACACTTAAATAAATAATGAGTAAATGCGACACCTCTTGCTGCAATTTCACACGAAACACATAATTTAATTCTTTAGCCATATGGCAAAAGCCTCAAGCTCTAGTCATATCATATAATATATGTATCTCTTCCACGTAGTCACTGTATAGCTCTAGTCATATCCATTCACTCACTAATCAATTACAAATGATATGCATATTATATATCTATTCCCCATAGTCTCTGTTTGGCCAATAGAATAAATATTTTGCCATGTTTTATGATTAAATGTACGGCAAGTGTTTCGTGTGATCTCTGTTTTCGTTGTTCCACTGAAAATTCATTCAGTCCGGCTGTCCGTGTTCAATGGAAACAACAAACGGAAATCCGAGGCAGCATAGGAAAAAAAGAAACATTTGCGTTTTTAGCAACACGCAAGCAACAAGTGCCACAATGCACATGTGGCAGACGGCAGCACACAACCGCACCACCCGCACCACCCAGCATGCGAGCACGTCATGAAATGTGCCTTCAATTGATTTTCAATTGCTTGTGAAATGCTGCGATTAATGCCATGCATTCCGCAGCTCCTTTTGATTTAATTTTTTTTTTTTTTTTTTTTTTTTGTTTTTTCGTTCGTCTCTTGCAGCTGAAAATGATGAAATGGGCTGCGTGGAGCTGCTGGCAACGGCCATATCGGTGCTGATCATGGTGCTGACGTTTCCCTTCTCGGTGTTCATCTGCTTCAAGGTGGTCTCCGAGTACGAGCGTGCGGTCATCTTTCGCATGGGTCGCTTGCGCAGCGGTGGAGCACGTGGTCCGGGCGTTTTCTTTGTGCTGCCCTGTGTGGACGACTATTATCCGGTGGATTTGCGCACCGTTTCATTCGATGTGCCGCCGCAAGAGGTGCTGTCCAAGGATTCGGTGACAGTTACTGTCGATGCCGTTGTCTATTATCGCATCAGTGATCCACTTAAGGCCGTCATTCAGGTCTCCAATTACAGTCATTCCACACGCCTCTTGGCTGCCACAACGTTGCGCAATGTGCTGGGCACACGGAACCTATCGGAGCTGCTCACTGAACGCGAGACCATTTCGCATACGATGCAAATGTCCCTGGACGAGGCTACCGATCCCTGGGGCGTCAAAGTGGAACGAGTTGAAATGTGAGTGGAGGAGAGATTTCTGAAATTGTTTTAATGAATCTCTCTCCCTATCTCTCTTCATTTCAGCAAGGACGTCTCACTGCCAACGGCACTACAACGCGCAATGGCCGCCGAGGCGGAGGCTGCTCGTGAGGCACGCGCCAAAGTGATCGCCGCCGAGGGTGAGATGAAATCTTCGCGTGCTCTCAAAGAAGCCTCCGAGATCATTTCAGCCAGTCCGTCGGCACTGCAGCTGCGCTACCTGCAGACGCTGAGCAGCATATCGGCGGAAAAGAACTCGACCATCATATTCCCATTGCCCATGGAGCTGCTCACACCGTTTCTAAACTCGTCCGCTCAATATGCGGCAAATGTCCATGCGACGCCATCGCCCCTGCACAGGCATCAGCATCAGCATCATCAGTGACGCTCGATGTCGGTGCTGCAGCCGTACCTGGAGGCGCTGGGTCGCTGCGAGCTGCGTCGCCAAATTGCGGGCAACGACAATATGGACGACGATGACGATATCGTTGGCTACTTGTTGTAGCGTGAAGCTAAGAGAGAGTGAGAGAGAGAGAGAGAGAGAGAGAGAGAGAGAAAGAGGACGTTCCACTGGCTGTCCTTCATGGAAATTTACTTATTTTATATAAAAATTTTTACAATTTCTTTATATAAGTTATATTTAAGAAAATTTTTAATTGTATATGTTTATACAATTATACAATTATAATTATCAAAAGTGCTAGGCTGAAGCATATCCTATCCTAAATTGTTTGCCTAGCTGCTGTTTAAAACATTCTCACTGCCTTTCATATAGCATTCAGCATTTTTTTTTTCAATACTGCTAAGCATATAGAAAATATATATGCATATGATTAAATAGGTATTAGGCATTCATTTTGACTATTAAATCTGCTAAAAGTTCCTAATTCTTGACATCAGTTGTTACAATAAAATAAAATCAATATAAGAATTTCCTTTCAATATTATTAATTTAATTAAATTAAAGTAATTAATTAATTTTTCCAATTGAATGCAAATAATAATACTATTTTTGTCAAAAATATTTTATTTATGTTATTTCTTTATTATTGTAAAAATAACATACATCAAATTATTGTATTTGTTTCCAGATATTTATTTATTTTTTATTTTAAATTGCAATGTTAATTGCTCTTTTATTTATTTTTAATTTAAATTGCAATTTTAATTGCTTTTTAATTTTTTTTCACATTTAATTTGCTATTTTAATTGTTATTTTATTTATTTTTTAATTTTTAATTGCAATTTTATTTATTTTTATTTTCAATTGCAATTTTAATTGCTCTTTATTTATTTAATTTTTTTAAATTTTATTTTAATATATATTTTATTTATTTATTTTTTTTTTTTTTTAATTTCCATTACACTTATTCGTAAAGTTATTGTCAAATATTTTATTTCAATTTTTTTTTTACTTTTTTTATTAGATATTTTTTATGCATTTATAAATTTTTTTTTTTTTTTTTAAGTCTTGCCGTATTATGTTGTTCTATTGGGTCTCTTAATTTTATTTTATTTCTCTAAAAACTTTTTCTTCTTACACAATTTTCCCTAGCTCTTGACTTTAATCATATACTAATAAAATAGCTCCTACATTGTTTATTTTATTGATTATTTTCTAAATAAAGCTGTGTGAACTTTCGCGCTCTGATCATGAGCTCAACCGAAGCAAATCATATTCACTTTCCTCTCGCACGAGTCTTCGGTTCTTTTCGTTTTTGATTTTCGATTGAGCGCTGAGCCATTCGTGTGATGCTCTTTTCCCGAACATCATTTAGCGAGCGATGCAATTGACCCTCTCATGCTACAGACTTCAGTGAGCGAATAGATAATTCATAGGATCTATGCAATCGGTGCATGTGAAGCACATGCAATCACGTACATATGCTATAGATGAGCTTAGCGAAGACAACACTCGCATACACACCCATGCATACATGAAAGACTTTTTCCCTCATTCAGCGCAACGTTCAGGAATAAGCCAGAGCGAAAGAAAAACCTAAAAAAAAAATGATCATTGATGAGCCGATGCAATTGATTGCTCTCCGAGTTTGTTCTCAAAGTGTGAGCGAAAGGCGAGCTCTATTTTTCTGTCCAGTCCTTCATATGACGTACATGAAAGTAGGCAATAATTTGTATTATTTTACTCATATTTTGTCGTCACACCATCCAATCTAAGTAGCTCTGAATAGTGTGTCACAAGCATTGAGCTGCTATACGAATATACAGCACACAAATTCGTCAGTCTCTGTTACCTAGTCTAAGGAGCAGGAATACAGATTTATATATTTTCCGAATATACAAATAATACAGTTTCATCAGTGATTTCTTATATTTTTATATTCTTTTTACTTTTGCCTAAACTAGTGAGATAGTGCAATAATTTATCTGAAAATCATGGACAGCTCTTTTTACTCGAAAAAGGTAAGTGGCGAAGTATCTTTTTATTTATTTTTCGCTTTCTTTTTTTTTGTTTGTTTTTTTTTTTTTCAATTAATCGTGCAATTTTCAGGGCAAATTGAAGAACAATTGCAAAGAGCGACATGCTTGCCAAATGGATATGGTTGGTCTGGAGTACACCGATGAGAGTGCTTTGAGCGGACATATTGAATCCAAATCGCAGTCGCAGTCGCGCACTCTGACGCACTCACGCACTCACTCACACTCGCACTCGCGTACTCACTCACACTCGCACTCGCACGCACGCAGGGTGACACAGTCTCAGTTGCAGTCGCAGTCGCCGTCGGATGCTTCGTACTCAAATTACTATAGGTCTGAATGCGAGAAATCTACCCAAACATTGCACTTTGCTTGCCCACGCTGCAGCAGGGAATTTCCATCATTTCGAACTTCAGAAACTCAAAGTTTGAGTCCATCCCAGAGTGCCACAGGAGGTGATCAAATGCCTTCAACACGTACCGCAGATACTGGCATCACCATGGATATGCCAATGTCAGTGCTCACTGGCGCTGATAAAATGCCAAGACATTATGATAAGCCATCTAGCCACAAGTCAGCACACAGCAGCAAAGTGCATAAGCATCAGTCGCAGCCGAAATATGTCGAGAAGCAGCCACGCTGCAATCACACACCTGTTAGTGAATTGCCACCGGACTATCACAAACATTCCGCCAGCTGTAAGCTAAGGGCTAGACTGGCCAAGGAACTGCATGATCAGTCACTCCTTGCTAGCTCAATGCAAAATCTGAGCGGTAAGCGCAGCAAGTACGATTCTCGCTCCAAGGGCTATGCATCTTCTACGGTAACAGAGCCGTGTATTTCGAGTGAACATAGCCTGCGGAAGCCATTGCAAAGCTTTCGTACTGTCGGCACAGAGACATCGCTGCACTCCATTATCGAGAAAGGGCCAAAGGACACTAGACATCAAATTCCAAATCGCAGTCACAATCAGGTCTTATATCCACTCTCGGAATCGGAACTGTGTGCCCCACCAGCCGGTCGGCCAATGAAGAGAACTTGCAAGCATTCAAGAGTCATTGAACAAGACGATAATATATTCGAGCTAACTCAGAATAAAAGCCAGAGCCCAAATGACAAACGCTTGCAAGTACATCATTATAAGCCACTGAGACCCTTGACACCGGATCCAAAGTCACGTCATGGACATGCAACTGCAAATAATCAATTAATGCGCCCTATCGCTGATAGCATGGTAATCTATAATGCCAACGACACGAGCCTTGAGAGTATCGAGCTACGCAATAAGATCGCCGATGAAGTTATTTATTATAAGAGTCTCAATGATGACATGTCCACATCGAGTTTTTCATCATCAATGATGCGTTCGCTTAACGACGATATGGCTAGACTGTTCGATCTATATACATCGGGCTCGAGTGGCAGTTCACAGCCGACATCGGACAGTATAACCGAGTCGTCAACAGCGAGCTTTGCACAGGAGCGTCATCAACTACCATCGCTGGGCTTGGCCAGTCCCGTCAAGCCTAAGGAGAAAGTGTCATCCACTTCGGTACAGTCTGAAGAAAGCAGTCAAGATACCGAATGTCAAGGATCTTCACTCGTTGATCTCTTACATTTGACCCATCAAGATCTGGTCGATACACAGGTCGCGGCACCAATGATACGACGCGTTCAGCGCATCTATAGAGCCAATTTGGCTGAGCAAATGTTGCTTGTCCAGGAGCTGGACAGCATACCAAAACTCGTAAAAGAAATGTTGGAAAATCAGAAAAAGAAGTAAAATATCACATGTTCATTGGTAACGCTTCGCACATACAAATTTTTGAAACTGTTGCAATTGCTTAATAAATAAATTTCTAGTTATTTGTTCAACAATCCAAATTGAAGGGCTATAGTTCAACTACAAATCCCCAATGAATATTATATAGATACAATTGTATATATAATGAACATGCACATACACAAAAAGAATTTTATTAATAAATATTTTATCAATGCAATCGAGAATACATATATAATTGCTTACATAATGTATATATATGGGTGTGTGTATTTGTCTGTCTGTCTTGGTTGTATAAAATGGCTTTTACAAAATGTATACAAAATAATTGTGACTTAATATAAATATACATATATACATTAGAAATGTGCGTAAAAGTAGCTCGATGTCGATTCACTTTTTTTTTCATATATAAATCAATTTACGTTTGAAGTTCGAAAGAATATTTGATATAATAAGCATATATATATTAAAATATCGTGAAACATGTATTCAGTTTTATTTTTTGTTCTCTTTTTTGTTTTTTTGGGTTATGCGGCACATTCTCTCTATCTCTTTCTATCTATCTCTATCTCTGTCTATTTCAAGTGTTATACACCATTTTGCACAAAAAATATTTCGATTCAGTATGGATGATTGCATTTATATATTCATATAGTCAAATATATCGAGTACCGTTATCAATGCATTCATTCATTTCACATTCTCACAGATATTTTCCATGTGGTCGGAAAATAAATGGAATTTTGTGATGGGCTTAGCAAGCATCCAAAGCAAAGCATATTGGTTAAATAAAGACTTGGCTTAACATATATAAGTACATGTATATATAAATATATATACATATACATATACATATATATATATACATATGTGTGTGTGTGTGTGTGTGTGAAAAAAAATCCAGTTTGCGTTCAAGCAAAATAATGGCCACGGCTGCGGTAATTAAAGCATAACTTAAACTAAGAAATCCCCATTCAAAATATCTTCGCTAGACTCGGCGTACGTCGAAAGGGATTCCATGAACTGGACGATACGCTGCCCACAAAACGCGTCTTGGCCGAATTCTTGAGCCGCAGCTTGGGCTTTGTGGTTGTGCTGGTGGGGCTGGATGAGCCAGAGGAGACGCCCGATGAGCTGGCAGCCGATAATGTTGATATGGAGCCCTTTGACGAGAGTGGCTGCAATATAATTCAAATTAATAACGAAACTTTATGTAGAATTCAAGCTTTTTTACCTTTAGATAATTGCGATCCATGGGCGTAATCACCTTAAGTTCCAGCGTCGCACCACAGGATTGTATAAGCCGCACGACCTGCTGATGCGAATACCATTTGACATCCATGCCCGCAATTTCCACAATGAAGTCGCCCTCCTTAATGCCGCCCAACTACAATGGATATATGCATTAAATGTGCGAACTTCAGACTGAAACGCAATACTTACATCGGCCAGTGAATTGATCTCCACATGTGCTATAATAACTGGCGCATCGCCACGCACATGAAATCCAAAATTCTCAAACTCCTCCTTATACAGACTGCAGCCAGCCTCGTGACTCTCGTCGCCCCTGGGACAGTGGCAATGGTAGCTGCTTCCATCATGGTATATGGCCGAGCCCTTCTGTAGGCGAACACAGCGCGGTGCTGTCCAGTGGCGACGAGCGGAGAATATTGCAATGGGGCCTAGTCGCTTGAACGGATCTTCCACTTTGTACGAGGTAAAGTCCGGACCCGTCAAGGTCAGCGTAAACTTTGACGATGCTGGAAGACGAAAAGAAGTTGCTCATTATACATTTCATATATTTGCTTGAAAATGATTGTTAACTATGTGAAATTTCAGGCTCTGCTCACGAGCTTCGGTTGAGCAAATCATATTCATGCTCTAAGCACGAGTCTTCGGTTCTTTTCGTTTTTGGTTTTCGATTGAGCGCTGAGCCATTCGTGTGATGCTCTTTTCCCGAACATCATTTAGCGAGCGATGCGATTGAACCTCTCATAACGCAGACTCCAGTGAGGGGGTAGATAACTCATAGAATCCATGCAATCGATCTTCATAACTACATGCACACATTTAAGCTCACGTATGCTATTGATGAGCGATAGCGAAGACAACTCTCGCATACAATCCAATACATGCATGAAAGATTTTTTCCCTCATTTAACTCAGTATTCGGGAGAAAACCAGAGCGAAAAAAAGGAACTAAGGTTTCTATCCGATCATGAAGTGAGAGTGAAAGAAACTTATTTGCAGACATTGCCAGAGTTCTGCTCTGATGCATGTATACATACATCCATATATATTTATCTAGCTCAGTCATTAATTCTCTCACCTTCCACAACGCGTTCAGTTAGATCGTAGCACTCATCTATGTTCTTGACCGGTGCCTGAAGGCAGAATCGTTCATACTCGTCCTGGGTCTTGTAGTACGCCTCCTTGATGACCTGCGTCAGTGATATTTTGTTCTGCAAAACGATGCATTGGGCGTTAAACATGGAATGGAATGAATGAACTCAATGAATGACTCACCTTCAGGTGGCGGCACATGCGCTGCAAGCGCTGCGCCTCCTCGTGACTAGCCAGAGCTTCTTTCAAGTGGGTGCGCTTAATGGCAGCAACGCTGACAGTTTCCTCCTCGCACTCGCTGTTCGCTGCGGTGGCACGCAGTGCCTCCCGCGCATTGCCAATGAATGATTCGTTCGACGATGCTGCATGACTCTTTTTGGTGCCCAACGAGACATTGTCGCCATCGCCCACAGTGGTATCAATGCTCCGCGCCTCATAATGATGTGCCAGAGCTAAATGGATGTGGTTTGTGCTGTTTAGTTGGCCAAATGCCAATATCAAGGCCCAAACCATCTGACTTACCTTTGTACAATTCGGCCTTGAGCGGCACCAGACCCGCCCAGCATTCCGGCAAATAGGTGTGGGTGTCATTCACTTGGATATTCTTATGCATTTCATTATACTCCAGCGACAGCTGTGCCGCCTCGCCAGCCAAATCCCGAAAGAGCTGTCGATATGTCGAAAGTATTATTAGCTAAGACTCGTCACATTACACAGCGCACAGCTCAAATGCATATTCAGATAAATCTTTGGGTCAGTCTGTCGACTTGAGACACATTTGTCATTTATTTACTAACTGCTCACGTACTCAAGGCATTGATAGCGTTGACGTAATTGGGCAATAGAAATGGAAGACTTGGGTGTTGGTTCTCGTTTCTCAATCCATTTACTTACATGACTGGACTCAGTTAGACCCAAGGCCTCAATCTGTAGCTGCAGCTTCTCGAACAGGCATTCGCGTGCCTGGGACAACATGAGTGAGACGAGCACATCGAGCACCTGCGGCTTCAGGTCCATAGACGGTGCATTGGTGAACGTGTCGTAGATGTGTCGAAAAACTCCGGCCGCACGCAAAAAACTATCAACGGCCGCGTCCAGGCCGCGCTCTGTGCGCCTGTCGTGACGTGCACCGATCTGTGTATAAATGGCGCCCAGATTGAACAGCGTGCAGGCCTTCTCGAAGGCAATGGTGCGCTGGCAGGAGGGCACACCGGTCAGCGAGTCGTACCATTCGAAGTAAACGCCCAGATTGCGATCGGGCGGAAAGAAGCGCCGTTCCACATAATACAATAGATTGTAGTAACGGAAGAGTAGCGCCACACCAAGACCATCACGTGATGGTGTCTTTGAAGCCTACAAATAGTCATTAGATAAGCAACAATATTATTACATGAGATCAGCTGCTCGAAACTTACCTGTCTGGTGTCTGTCATGTCAGCTATGGCGTCCATATATATTGAAGGCTCTTCGCTGTAGTGCTCCAATATAAAGTCCGAAAATGGTTCCATAAAATTGATTTCCTTGGTCTCCTTGAGGCCCAACGGTATCATGGGCATAATACCTTCATGACTGTAAAGTAAGTTTATAAAAATGTTTTTTAATTATTATAATTCAATATTATAATATATCATATATAATTTAATTAATTTATATTTAATTAAATGCAAATAAATTTACGAAATTTAACTAGCATAACTAGCATATATTCAAATTTTCATAAGAGTCTTGAACTTTATCAACTGAAAATTGAGCCAGAATTAATGAAGCGTAAATAACAAATAAATTTGTCAGCTAAAGCTAATAGCATAATACATATGTATATATATATATATATACTTTTTTTTGTATATCTATTTAACTAACTGATCAACTTCAATTAGCATGTGCGCCGAACCCTGGAAACCCTAATCTCTATGGAGTTTATAATAATGGACAAGTGAAGTCAGTTCACTCTGTCTACGTCGTCGTCTGTCGCTGTCCATTGTGGAAATACTTTTTACTATTGTTTGTTTGTTTGTTTGTTTCATATTTGTATTTTTGTCAGTTGTGCATTTAATGACGCTTTTTCACTTTCTTTGTTGCTTTTTTTTTTTTTTTTTTTTTTATTTTTATATATGTATATATAATTTTTTGTTTGTGCTGTGATTTCGTTCCAGTAGACGGCGCAAAAAGGCGCTTGACCAGAAACTAATGCGCAAAAATTACAGCTGCCCAGCTGGGTAGCGCCCCATAGTTTGTTGCATACCCCAATCCCAGCTAGCGGAGGGCAGTAGCTGCAGCTTAGACTTAGCAAAAGAAAACAAAAAACAACAATAACAAATTTCAACATTTGCATGCAACAACAATATGGCCAAAACGACAAATAATGGCAACAAGTTATTTGGGAAATGGGCGCAGGTGGTTTTTGGCCAGTGCTGCGCGCGCCCAGTGGAGCAGTTAATCATTATTATATCACCTCACCTCTCGCTTTGATAGATCTCCACAGATGAGTTCAGCTCGGCCAGCTGCTCCTTGAGCAACTGTAAATTTGAATTGACAAAGCTCAGCTCCAGAGCGACAGTGTCTCGTAGCTTCCGGTTGGTCGTGGCCTGCAAAAATTCAATGAAAATATTATTAAATGCCAAACAGAGAGAGAGAGAGAGAGAGAGAGAGAGAGAGGGAGAGATCAAAAGAAGTGAGAGTGAGAGTGGGAGTGAGAGTGAGAGTGAGAGTATGATAGTATGATAGTATGATAGTATGATAGTATGATAGTATGATAGTATGATAGTATGATAGTATGATAGTATGATAGTATGATAGTATGATAGTATGATAGTATGATAGTATGAAAGTATGATAGTATGATAGTATGATAGTATAATAGTATGATAGTATGATAGTATGAAAGTATGAGAGTATGAGAGTATGAAAGTATGAGAGTATAAAAGTATAAAAGTATGAGAGTATGAGAGTATGAGAGTATGAGAGTATGAGAGTATGAGAGTATGAGAGTATGAGAGTATGAGAGTATGAGAGTATGAGAGTATGAGAGTATGAGAGTATGAGAGTATGAGAATATGAGAGTATGAGAGTATGAGAGTATGAGAGTATGAGAGTGGGAGAGTGGAAGAAGGAGCTAGGGAAAGAGTCTCCCCCACTTTCCCTACCTCCTTCTCCATATGAAAAGAGAATAGAATAATATAGAGCTCAGTCAAACAATAACTAGCTAATTAAGTTTCAACTAATATAAACTAATCAGATTCCTATATTCCTATATGGCTCGCACCTGGAATGCCATAAAGCAAATTTTATTGTGATTTAATTACAATTTTTGCTAAATCACTTTATTTACAATACTGCAAAGATGTAAAATTAGATTAATTTAATACTTGAGCTGAAAACTTGTTTAATGAAATATACAAAAAGGTTTTAAATGTTTATATTAAAGTCGAGGCATTGCAATTGAAACGACTCAAATTAATAATATTAAAATTGAGTAAAGCCTAACTCGATTGCCAGTTTAAACAAGCTAAAAATTTCCATGAATTAATGTAACAATGCTTGCACTTGCTAAGCTAAGCTTAGAGAGCTGGGAATAACAATAAAAAAAATAGAATAGTATACCAAAGCGAAAAGCTCTTACTCTCTGCATTGTAGCCGTTTGGTAGAGGTCTTGAAAAAGAGCTCATTACTTTTGCATACTTGAAAAAAAAAATCTTTATAATAATTCACTGAATACATTGACACAACTTCAATGTCTTCAAACGCGCGCTTCAAGTTCATTATGAATGAAAACTATTTCCAATTATCTAGTCTTATTAAAAAAGACAATTTGTATTCACAATTTGCTATCTGTAGCAACTAAAACGTTTAAAAGTTTAAAGAAATTCTTTGAAATGTGTAAACTTGGCTATGATAAGAAACAAGCTCGAACTGCGCATGGATATGAAAAACAATATATCTATCATAAATTTTAAGAATCATATTGTTCTATATTGAAGAAACATCGATATTCAAATTTTAAAAATCTGACAATTCTAGTTAGAGTCAAGCTAGAAGAAATATATATCAAATTTTAGCCTCATTCTTATATAGAAGGAAAGACAAACATATAGATATATGTGCAGGCAGACTATTCTAGTTAGAGTTTAGAGTGAACTCAAGCTCACTTCCTGCTTCCCACTTCCCACTTCCCTAAATTAGCATAATCTAATTTCCTATATTCTGTTGAGTTATCATTGCTTAAAATGCACTTACCTTGTATAAATTTTCAGCGCCAGCGCGTAGACGCAGCTCCTTGTTGATTTCCTGATTCAATTTGCAGCGACGACTTTGTAATTTACCACGACAAGTAGCAGCGCGTGGATCGGAGCCCTGCAACGATAAGAATGAAATTTCAATTGGTAAGTATAATAATAATTTCAAAGAGCATTCTTAGTTAAAGTCAAGCAAAAGGCATTCATTACATGCTTGCTAAATATTTAGTTAACTAACGTATCTGCTTCTTCTACTTTATTCTTTCTAGCTAACCAACTCAGTTTGAAGCATTATCCCCATGTAACTAAGAAAAACACATTCATTTTCATACTGCATACATACATCATGGCTTTGTATACCTTTTTTTTTTTTGTTTTTGCAAAAGGGGCCAATGCATAATTTTCGCTTGGAACGTGCCAAGCGAACGCGGCAACAAAGTTGATTGACTTAACAAACTAACAGAATAGAGAATATGAATAAAGCCTGCAGCCGGCACAACACAAATAATACTGGAATGATAAATGTAGCTCTTGGTTCTTGGAAAGTGTAACTGTTGCAGCTGCCACAGTCTGTGCAATGGGAATGGCACAGTGGCAAACTCTCTGGCTACACAGTGAGAGATGCTGAGAAGATGGAAAATATATGATCAAATGAATTTTTATAGAAATAGAATAAAAAATTGAGAAATTGTAACTAATTAATGATTCATGTGCATATCTAAAATATATATAAAATATATATTACATATATCAATTCACTTCTAGCTTTACAACGTCATTTCGCTCAGTGTAGCACTTGCAACTACATAACAATAATAAAAGCTCAGCGTGTTATCTACAACTTTTAGTGTGCGCATATGCATATGTGTGTGTGTGTGTGTGTGTGCGTGTGTGTGTGTGAGGCCAATGTGCCGACGATGTTAGCATTGTAGAAGTAGAAACAACTTGGCTAGGCCATAATTACATTGCGTCCACGTTAACAAACACACACACACGCACACACAAATACAAGTACAATTGCACATTAGCACATTCACGTATTTGTACGCCAACGCAGCGTGACACGATCGTAATAATCGTAAACGGAAGTAGGAAGTCATCGTCACGACGCTGCACATTCTGGCATACATGGAACCTTCTCCATAGGGATGGGGGGGGGTTATGAGGTTAAGAATGAGCAGGAGAAGTAGAAGAAGGAGGAAACAGCAGTGAAAGAAGACCTTAATATGCATTGTTTGTATGCCCGTCGTGTCATGCCTGATGCTAAAGCAAAGCACTCGAGTTGAGAACATTGAAGTTTCCAGCTCGTTGCTCAACTTGAAGCGAAGTAAACATGACTACATAAATATAATACATATATATACATATATAGCCACATACACATATGTATGTATATACATATATATTTTTACCTTACTCTCAAGTATTTTTTCTATATAACAATATAAACTCCAATTAATGTAAACAAGAGCAACAATAAGCTCAAGTTAAGAATGCAATCGCATAAATATTTATATAAACAAAAATAAATATAAAAGATAATAGGTGAAAACAAAATTGATTGAGATGAAAGTTGGGATATATCGTGTGATTGATGTAAAAAGAAAAAAATTCAAGAAAACATAATAACACAAAACAAGCTGAAAGAACTGAAAGCAAATTAAAGACAAAAGGAAATAAATTAAGACAACATTTTTGGTGTGGCCAAGATTTAGAGACTTGAGACGAGCTATTCATGTTCAAATTCTATGAACTTAGAAATAGCACATTATGTAAATAAGTTAAGAGATTCATTTGTGTGGACGACCCCAATCTTAGAATATATACATACACATATATATTATATATGACATATATCTGTATGTATCTTTAAGCTTAAATACAACAACAGTCACGCGCTGGTTCACTTTCCTAGCTTTGGCAATTAATTCAACACTTTATTGATATTAATTGACATAAGGCGATCAAAACTATCATCATTTATTAAGCTAACAAATAACACAAGATAAATATAATAACTAAATATCAGAATGACGAAAATCGTATATGACAATTAACTGTTTGACATATCAGAATTTATTTGGAATTTGCCAAATGTTTTGATGAAAAGTAGAAGTGCATTCAGCTGTTATAAATGTCTTTTATTAGAAAGTAACGTAAATCTAGGCTTTAGGCAGGCTATACTTTCTTGTTTATATGATAGAACAGAACTATGAAGGTTTTAGTAAGCATTTCGTAAGAATTGAGCAGAGCAAAAGTATGAACGAACATGGGATTATTATCTATATATCAATATCTATTTATAATTATAAATATATGTGTTTATTTCTATGTATACATCAATTACTGATACTAATGTCGATAATGAGTAAATATTTATGTATATGAAATAAATCATTACAACAAATAATAATACGAATATAATTGCATGAATTCAAGAATAATAATAATAATAATAATAATAATAATAATTGATAGTAAAGAAACAAATATTTAAAAATAATAATAAAAACTATTTTTTACTTACATATATTTTAATTATACATATTATAATTATATAATAGCCCAAAATATTTTATTTATTTTATTTATACTTATATCTATTATGTTTAAACCTAATAGGTTTACTAATACCATTTTTATACCTTTATACAATTCATATACCTAATATATTTAAATCAATTATGCCTATACCATTTATAACTGTTATATTTAAACATATCATACACATATAGCATTATTATACCTATTATACCATTTTTATACCTATTGTATTTAAACCAATTATACTTATAGCATTATTAACCTTTTATACCAATTTAGTATTATACATATTTTATACATATTATACCATTTTTATACCTATTATATTTAAGCCAATTATACTTATAGCATTACTAGCTTTTTATACCATTTCAGTACTATACTTTTATATTTAAACCAGTAAACCATTATGTTTGTACTTATTATTATTATTATACCTATTATTATTACAATTATATCTATATTTATAACAATTGTACTTATAACATTTGTGTTTATACCTACTATATTTATATACATTACATTTATACCTATTAAACAGACCTTTTCGAAATGGACAATACTAATTCATATATTGACAACAATTATACTTATAATACAATATTTATACCCATTATTATTACAATTATATTTATTATATTTTTACCTATTACACATATGCCTATTGAATATTATACCTTTTCGAATTTGCCAATACTAATACAAATAATAAGCAGAACAACAAATATTTTAACTCAACTTCCATATCCACAAATTTCAAATACAATCAGGAATATCTAGAGACGTAAGCCCACACAGCCTAAACACTTCAATAACAACAATAATTATTGATGACAGGCAGGCTTAGCTATGATAGTTGGCCAACTATGAACTTGGCTTGGAGTCAGTGTGCGCCAAGGTTGAGGGTTCATTTAGCAATGCAGCTACACATGTGGCGGCTGCTAATGAGCCAACTAGTAGTTGGCTAAGGACAATTGACGGCAAAGCCTGTTGCGCTTTTGCGGTTAGCATTGGGCCCATGGAGTGTTTGCTCTTTATTATTTACCGACCAAAGCTGGCAGGTAAACGAGCTCAGGTGAATGCATTTTCCAATTGTATTTGTGTGTTTGCTTTGTTTGCCCGAGCTGGTGTGGCGTGTTCTGCATAATTAAAGGCGACATCGCTTGGCCTGCGCAACGTTTGGCGGGCGGTTGGCAGCCAGACTTTGGCCATGCCTTGAACGTAGTTTATGAACGTCTTTGGTAAGAAAAGTTGAGCTGAGACCTCAGTTGAGACTTGACTCGCGTTCGAGCCGAGTGTTGAGGTGAGTTGGCTATGGCTATGGATTTGGCAGCGACCCAACGGCTGTCCACACAAAATAAATGGCGCCCGCGCTGCAATGCCCAAACGAATAATGATGGACAATGAACCCAACGTCATGTCGTTTGGAACGGATCGCCATGGGCCTCAACGGACGGATCGACGTTGAGTCGCCTGGCATTAGACATGCATCAGCATCGCCTGCACGTGCTTGAAAAGTCAATGCACCTATCCAACAACTGACTAACTAACTGGCGGCACAGCACTTGGTGGCCACTTGCCTGCCCTGAGGAGGCGCAAGATGGCGCGGGGCCCAGCCAAGTGTGCAAAATGATTGCACATAAATAATCTTTGCATACCTCATATATATAGGGAGAGAAACAGAGAGCGAGAGAGAGGGAGAGGGAGATACATTGCTGTCCAGATTAACTGATAAAGCGTTTATCTGCTTGATTTTGGTTGCGGTTTCAGTTTCGCTTTCAATGAAACCGCATTGCTTAAAATCCAAAGCAATCCAATTGCCGTGCGACGCATTTGTAATCCGGAATTACTTAAAACTCGCACCGCATGCAAATCACATGGGGCCAAGCATCAGTTCCATATATAAATACAAATCACCATTCGCATGTCTTGTTGCCAAATTATGCATGAAAGCGCTCAGCAGTGGCAATGGGCATTTTTGACAACGTTTCTGAATACTAGCTCCAAATAAACGAAAGTATGTGTGTGCATATGTGCTTTCAGCTCCACAATGACAATTCAGCTCAAATGATTTAATAGACCCATAGAGCCATAGAGCCATTGCTGCTAGCCAATCAATAATGCCAAGTATTCAAATGTCCAAATATATTCTGACCTTGACTATGTCAGACAATAAATTGTTGCTCTTAAAATATTCTATAAACGTGTCGAATGCAAAAATCTAAAATATATATATGTATATCTAGAGGCTAGAGCGTATCGCTTGATGCATTTCATATTTCCTCAAGTGATACAGATGTTAATAAAAATGTTTTTTTAGGCATATATAAACGCTATAATAATCTCTAGATATGATTTGTTTTTTTAATGTACTAAAAAATAAATTTTATAAAAATAATAAGAATTATATAATATGCAAGAAATATATTGTAGAGAAATATGTAAATAAAAAAAATGTTTTATACTTATTTTATTGTTCATTATTAAATCATGAATTGAAAAAAGAAAAAGTGAATCAAATGTTTGTTATTATTATAATTTTGTCTATTAAAAGTTAAAATAAATAATAAAATAAATCTTTTAAAATAAAATAATGCTGGAAAGGATTTAAGTTAAATTTCTGTATTTTAAATAATAAAATTAATCTTTTAAAATAAAATTGGTCTAGATGTTAATTAAATTAAATTTCTGTATTTTCAATAATAAAAAAAAATCATGTAAAATAAAATAATGCTGGAAAGGATTTAAGTTAAATTTCTGTATTTTAAATAATAAAATAAATCTTTTAAAATAAAATTGGTCTAGATGTTAATTAAATTAAATTTCTGTATTTTAAATAATAAAAAAAAAAATCATGTAAAATAAAATAATGCTGGAAAGGATTTAAGTTAAATTTCTGTATTTTAAATAATAAAATAAATCTTTTAAAATAAAATTGGTCTAGATGTTAATTAAATTAAATTTCTGTATTTTAAATAATAAAAAAAAAAATCATGTAAAATAAAATAATGCTGGAAAGGATTTAAGTTAAATTTCTGTATTTTAAATAATAAAATAAATCTTTTAAAATAAAATTGGTCTAGATGTTAATTAAATTAAATTTCTGTATTTTAAATAATAAAAAAAAAAATCATGTAAAATAAAATAATGCTGGAAAGGATTTAAGTTAAATTTCTGTATTTTAAATAATAAAATAAATCACGTAAAATTAAATTGGTCTAGATTTTTTTTTAAATTTAAAGTCTGTATTTAAAATTTTTTTACTTATTTTTTAATATATATATATATTTTTTAAAATAATTATTTATATAAAAATTCCTTGGCAATGCAGCATTTTCTGCAGTGCTCACAGCTCAGCATAATTTTCCTTTAAAGTTCAAGAAACTTTTCCTCTACTCTAATGACATTTTCTTCATCTTTGTTGTCTTCGTCGCTTGTTTTCTGGTTGCCCAATCAATGGCAGCTTCTTGTATTTATTGGCAACAAATTCTATAGAAGCGAGTGTTAGTTTCATGGTAGCCGTTGGCAGTTCATAATTGTGGCAAAGATCAAAGACTCACGACCTCGTTATGTTATTCTTACTTCATGCTGTTTCATAACGGCCAAACAAAATGTTTGGCTTCTGCTAAAGGGTTATTTCTATTATTATTTAGGTATCTTGTTTTTTTTTTTTTTTTGTTTTTTTGGTTATCGCTTGGAACGTGTTTCGTTTAATTTAAGCTGCCGTTGGCCCATATTCAAATCAAAAAGGTTCAATTTGTTATCTATCTATATGCAGTAGGCTAGGCTAACTAATTTTTTGGTCATTGGCTGAACGTTTCACAATGCATATGGCATAGCATTCATACTTGATATGTAACACTTTCTAGACTCCCAGCCTTACATTCCGACACCCCGAAAAACCAGTTGTCGGCTGTCGACTGTCGACTGTTGGCTGTTGGCTTGTGGCTGTTGGCTTGTGGCTTGTCGGTTATTTTGTTTGTTGTATTTTGGCTAGTTGTACTTTCACCTGTTTTAGGTATGTTTTGTTTTTATTTCGCGTCTCGGCTTTGGCGTTATTTGGCTTTATTTTGTTTTACAAATCGGGTTAGAGTCATTAATTAAAGCCACACGTAGACATTGAGCAGGGAGGAAGGGGGAGAGACAGCATCTCTAGTTGTTTCTGTTTTTTTTTTTTTTTTTTTTTTTTTTTTTTTGGACATTCTGCTAGTCACAGTTGGGCGCCGATTAGCCCAGCAAGCATCACAGCATTTGTGTCCAACATTTTCATTGTTGTTCCCAACAACGTTGACCTACTGACTTTGTTATACGATCCGAGAGTCATATATATAGAAATGTTAAGTACAAATAGCCGCAGTACATTTCTAATAATTGCTCTAAAAAAAAAAAAAAAAAAAAACTATAGAGCTTGGAGCAACTCTTGCTCATAGCTAAAGAGTCCTGAAGTGATAGATAGATGACATTATTATGAATAAATCTTTGGCATATGCATAAAGTACTACAAAGCTCTTCTTAGGCTCTTGCTATAACAAATAAAGCAGCTGCTATTGAACAAGACCTTTAATTGTTATCATTCAGAAGTTTCTCCAAAACAAAAAGAAAACATTGTGACGTAATTGAAAACGTGGCAAACAAATGCCATAAACAGCCATAAAATGAGTTAGCTGCCTTTTGGCTAGATCTAGCTTCAAGCTTTACATTTTCAAGATGCACTGACAGCCGAAACAAGCACACAAATTCAAGCCCACGGCTATGGCTAGGCAACCTGCAGCTGCAAAATGCCACAGCCAATGGCAGCAGCAACAGCAACAAGCAGAATAACACCAGAAATAATAGCAACAACAACAACCTGTTGCCATAGTGGCTAAGTGACCCACATGTTGGCAGTCGGCAAAACTTGTTCACATTCAATAATACAAATCGCTTAAGAGAGAAAGATAAAAAAAATGCATATATATATATATATATAGACGCGCAATAAAAATCAACAGCCACAAAAATGCTCGTAAATATGCGTGCTAGCGGCAGCTGTTGCTGTTGTTGTTTGCATATGCAGCAACTGGCAACTGGCAACAAGTGGCAACATCCAAGCGCTTGAAGCCAGGAGCCAAGAGATATTACATATATATCTATGAATTTAATCGCGCACAGCTCACCTGGGTCTTGCGTCGAGGAATGCCGAACACTTGACAAAACTAACAACAACAACAACAACAGCAGCGAAAAGCAACGCCAGCAGCAACAACAACTATTCCATCGCACAAGTGTCGAGCCGCAATTGCCGCTGCCTCGTTCTGACTATTAACTGGTTTTTGAGGTCGTTAAGCAGCAGCAGCAGCAGCAGCACCACCGCCACCACCAGCACCACTAGTACCAGCACCACCAGCACCACCAGCAGCAGCAGCAGCCAGACAGCATCACCCGTTAGCTGCAAAGTGTGAGCTCGGCCCGGCTGATAACTGTTTGTGGCGGCAACAGTCGGGCCAGGCCAACATTCGAGTTTCGGGAAATTGGAACACACACAATTTGACTCTTTATTGATTTCGGTTTGGTCGTTCGCAGTTTTATGTGTGCATAGTGAAAATATATTTCTATTGGTATTTCTATTTTTCTTCCTCTATTTCGTATGTTTCTTCTTCTACTTCTGCTTCTTTATTATTTGCCAAATACCAAGTTTGGCCGCCGTTAGGCTCGTTAGACTGGCCCCAATGATGCGGCAATGATAAATGCCCTGGGATCACTGTATGGCTGAAATAACTGTTTCTATTCCAGCTGCTGCTGCTGCTGCTGCTGAGGCTGCGGCTGAGGCTGTTACTCCAGGTCCCATTGCCTCATTTGTGGCATCCAAGCTACATGGAGCACGTGACGCGTTGCACATAATCCCCACTAGAAGCATAAAGGCCATCATTAGGGAATACAGTGCATATACCCTGTACATATACCAAGAGGGTATATTGGTATAAATTAAGAAGTTTCAGTGGGAGAGTTTTAGAAGATTTAACTAAAGCTACATAAAGGGTATAAAAGGGATTTATTTGCCAAATTGCAAGGCTCTAGTATTTGAAAATTGTGGGCGTTGAGGGCGTGGCATTCAAAATCTGCAAAATTTAGTCAAAGTCCTCAAAGAACTCTTCTTATATGCCTTTTGAAGTAAACTATCAAAGCTGCTCTCTGCACGACTTTTTTCAGTATTTTTACAGTATTTCTTCTTTACATCGATTGTTATTTAGTAGTAGAATATCATAAACGATCATGCTCAAATAGTTTATAGCTTTACATATATGAATATAGCACTTGTCCTAATTTATATATATTATCTATCAGTAAACAAAGTTCAATAATTTGTCAGCTCCAAAACTTATTGATCGCAGCTCAAAACTTGTAAAACTTTTACTGCGCTGTAATAGATCATTATCAAACTACGAAGCGAATAAGTGAGTGTGAATCTATATGGAAGATCTGCAATAAACATAATCACATTCTCTCTATACAATTAGTTTTGAGCTGCAATAGATTATCAAACTACGAAGAGAATGTCAAATTTTGTCTATGTGTGTCATATAGTTCTAAGCGCTCTGCCATAGTCCGTAGAGATCATGATAATAGAATTGTTTGATCGCAGCTCTATAGCTGTAAAACCTATAGAAGCTTTTACTGATCTATAGACTTTAAAGAAACTATAGAACATATAAGAGAGAGAGAGAGAGAGAGAGAGAGAGAGAGAGAGAGAGAGAGAGAGAGAGAGAGAGAGAGAGAGAGAGAGAGAGAGAGAGAGAGAGAGAGAGAGAGAGAGAGAGAGAGAGAGGGAGAGAGACATAGAACTAGAGATTAGTAACAAGCTAGCAGAAGCAGATTAACCAGTGTTACCACTTCTCAAGAGTGATACGAAATTTGAGTAGTAAACAAAGCCAATTTCAAGCTTCAGGGATATTTAAAAATATATATAAACTCTTTGCACTTCTTGAACCAATATGAACAGCAATAAATGAAAATATTTTAAACTCTCTTCATACAGAAGAATATCAATTAAAAAATGCTTCATTTATATCACAACTATTATTTGGCTGCAAAAAATTCGAAATTACAGAATATATCAACAAGCAAAATTATAAATATTATATATGTATATATATACATTATTTTTATTAAATTTTATTACCCGCGACAACTTCCCGTTTGCCAAATATGTCCGTCACGCATTAACAAATTAGGCATAAGAATTATTGATTTGTTTACAAAGTTGTTTACAATGTAAAAATTGTACAAAACAGAAACAAATAAACGAACTCCACTCACTCACTAACTGTTGTTGATTTATTCGCAAAACAATAATGAGAGGAAAATAAAAAAAGATTTGACAACGAAATGATTTCTGTGATTGTCTGAGAAATGTGGCTGGCTGTGGGCGCATCGGAACATTAAATAATTAACAGCTAATGACATGACGTGCTACGTGGCATATTGAATGCAAATTGTTGGCACTGCTAAAATGGTCAACAGCAACAACAACAGCAACAACGGCAATAATGGCTAAATTGCCGAAATTAAAGCTAAACAGCCAACACAGCTATTGCTCTGTCTATAGATATGTATATGTAGCTGTATCTATGCATGTATGTATGTATGTATGTATGTATCTGGCTACATCACTTATTCAGAGAGTGATCTACACATGCCAGCTCTGATTGACGCCAATTTGCGAACGGCCAATTGCCAATGATTGTTGCTATTCTGTTCTGTTCTGCTTCTTCTCTTCGCCTGATTGTCATTGCTGCTGTTCTAATCACATGATGATAGAAAATGAATAAAAAATAGAGAGGCAGAGAGAGAGAGAGAGAGAGAGGGAGAGAGAGCGAGAGCGAGGGAACAGCAATTTGGCTGGAAAATGTACTGGAAAATTGGCATTGCCACAGTGCCGGCTGAGTTACGAGTAAATACCTTGGCATGTTTTTGTTTTTGTTTTTTTCCAGCGCTGTTGATTTTCCCACATTTGAGCTTAAGCTAACCGTGTTGCCCATCAAATCACGTATAGAAATTGCCAAAGCTGCCCCCTGTCTACTGACCCCCGCCACCCCTGCCCCACTTGTTGCCCGACGACGCTTTGTGGGCGCTCAAGAGACACAGCAACAAAAGCAACAACAAAAGCAACAACAACAGCAGCAGCAGCAGCAGCAACAGCAGCGGCCACAGTTAAGAACATAAAAATATGTCAGCTAATTGATTGAAGCTGCTCAACGTAACAAATACCCTGTAAAAACAGAGCATTAAACTATGTATATATGAGAAGCATATGTAAAGCATCTGTGACATTGCTCAACTACACACATACCCTGTAGAAAATAAATAAATATATATGACAATTTATGTATATACAAAGTGTTTATGCTAATTGTTTATAACCTATAAAAAACATGTATACTTATCATAAAATATATATAATAAAAATTTTTTATATGTATAATAATGTATTAATTGTTATTGTTATTAATTGACTAACAAATACCACGTAAAAAAACTAAAATATATTACAATACCCTTTAAAATCAGAAGAAAAATATTAACATATTTAAAATTGATATTATTTTCAGGAAAATATATAAAAATAATTTATGTTAAGTGACTAATATTGTTTAAAAAAGCATAAATATATATATATATAGCATGCACTCTGCATATTAATATTAAAGTTTAGCGATTGCCCTTCAAATATCCATAAAAAAAAGAAAAAGCACACTCGATATATTTGATATATGAAAAATAGAGAACTATTCGAAATCAATTTTAAGCTCAACTTTTCATAATTGGCTACAGTCAAAGCAAAGCTCACATTTAACATGCCCTCGCGCTCTCAACTCGTGCAGGGTATAGTTTTTATTAGCTAGAACCAAGTTAAGAGTCAACCGTTAAAGTGGCATGCGTTATGGCCTCTAGCGATGCGCCACTGAGCATTCCAATGTGAGCATTCTTTTGGCTATGAACTTTGAATGTAAGCCAAGCGCTTTATTTGCATTCAGACATAAATGAAATGAACACAGACACACAAAATATATAGAGAAGTACCTGTGTGTGTGTGTGTGCTCAATGGCGGCAAATGTCAAAACTCACAGCTGCCATAACTAAGAATTGTGTGCCGAGTACTCGAACTCGTAGTCGAACTCAAGTATTTGTTCGTTCATCACGTAGGTGGGCAACATTTGCAATATTCACGTTCCGCATATTTGGGCGACGGCCAACACCGTTCGGCCGCTGCTTAAACACCTGAAACTGATGTACAGGCCGCTGTTAATGGCAGTCCATAGCTAGTAGTTGGCAGTGGGGCTAACTAAGCAATTAAGAACCACTTTTGAGCAACCTGATCAGGCCAAAAAGAAATATTATATGTATATATTTTTTGTGCAGCTATCAAAGATCTGGCAAACGCACGTGTGGCCACTTCTCTTACTATCGCCCTCCCTCTCGCTCTCCCTCTCCCTCTGTGCGTGGGTGCATATATTAATAGCACTTAATATAATAGCCATTATCATATTATATGGTAAATATTTAAACATCTGAAACACGTCCGCTTACCATTTGCTCCAATTTCAGCAGGTACGACAAAGGCGATTTGCAACTCATTTTGTTTATGTCTATTGTGAACTTAACGACACCAAAACAACAACAATAAATAAATTTACAAAAAAAAATACTAAAAATTACAAATTCAACACAATTTTTAATACAAATGCAAAATAAATACGAAACTTTAATATATTGTCTTGGAAATCGACAACAATTTGAATCAATTCAGCAAAAGTTATTGTACTCGAAACCGATTATTGAATATATGTATATGAAATAATTCACATGCATGACATTCACAAAAAAAAATTAATAAATAAAACGTAAAAAAATAGTTACAAGCGGTCATAAACGACTATGCAATGCTCTGTTAAGTATTTGTTATATTCCTGGTAATAGCAGAAATTTTTATAAATTTTGCACTTTCTTGAAACGACAACAATTTTTCTATATATTTGTATATGCACTCTGTATAGTTTATAAAAAACCAATATACTCGAATTTTTTGTTTCAGCTAAATATTCAATAATTCATATTGAATATATGAGCCGACCTTCAGGTCTTGTGCTATTTATTTATGCAATTTGTTGCCTTCCAATTGGGTCAGTTAGCGAAGATTGCGAATGCATTTTATAAGATTCACGATGACTTAATTACACACACGGACTCACACACGCATGCAGTTGGAGAGTTTCATATATTGTGAGGAATTTAAAAAAAAAACGAAAAAAAAACTCTCGCGCTGCGCTTAAAACACGTCTGCAATCCACGAGTCACAGACAAGAACAGTTCTTGGCCAGTTGCTAAAAGCACTGGCAATAGTCCAGAGTCTAAGCCAAGCTCTGCATGTTCTATTCACAGATAAACGCAGAGCCACAGAAGAAAGACAAACTGAAAGAGAGAGAGGGAGAGAGTGAAAGAGATAGTGTGCATGTGTGAGTGTGAGAGAGAGAGAGAGCTGCAGCAGCAAGAAATGGGCAAAATCTGCGGCAATGCGGCGACCTGGTCAGGTGGCTTTTTGTTCCATCAGCTGCTGTTGGCCCCAAACTTGGCTCACACACACACACACACACACTGATACTCACACAATCAGACCTAAATAGAAATATATGTATTTATGCTAATGTAGTAACAAAATGAAAGTCAAAAACCAACAAAAATGAACACACATCAAACGATGTCAACCCAAGTCGAGGTGCCAAGCAAGGAGCCCAGACCCAGGGCCCAAGCCACCGGAAATGCCAAATCACTAGAATCACACAGAGAGTACGCGGCATGCACGATGTTACACAGTTTACAGTTGGAGTTTGGTTAACACGCTGTCATCCATTGGCTAAGAGCAATGGCTTCCTTTTGGCCCACACTCGTCGCTCGCATGCAGCTGAACTAAATGCAGTTAATTGGCCAAGCAATTTGGCCAAATCATGGCACACACACACACACACACTCAAATTGCCCAACGACACGCAACTGAGCCGGGTCCACTCCATGTGGGCAGCAGAAGCAGCAGCTATCTATAAAAGCTAAACTTGATCTGTCAATTGGTATCACTCGATTTCCAGCGCCCTTTTCGCAATGTTTCGTTTCACAAAAACGTTGCCAATGCAACTGCAACTGCTGGTGGTGCTGCTGGTGGTGCAGCTGACGGTGCTGTGTCGTGCACATCCACCCACAACCACTGCAATGCCGGCAGCTCTAATGGATGCATCGGGCGCTGCCTATGACAGTAAATTCGATAATATCGACCTGGATGAGATATTGAGCCAGGAACGTTTGCTCAACAACTATATCAAGTGTCTGGAGAGTCAAGGACCCTGTTCGCCCGATGCCAAAATGCTAAAGGGTATGCCACAGGTGGTAAACAAACTTTCATTTTAGTTATTATAATATTCGCTGATCCAGATATCCTGCCCGATGCCATGATGACGGACTGCATCAAATGCACCGAGAAGCAAAAATATGGCGCCGATAAGGTCACCCGTCATCTGATCGACAATCGTCCAGAGGACTGGCAGCGCCTAGAGAAGATCTACGATCCGCAGGCAACCTATCGCCTCAAATATGAGGCAACCAAGACAGCCAATGGCCAAAGCACAAACATACAAATGGATGAGTCGGGCTGAGGATGATGCCCAACACAAATGCCGAAACTAATTTCGCATAATCATATAATATATATATATTCAAACTATATACAATGCTATATATCCATATATAACTATATTTATATACACATATCTATATATATATATATATATATATATATATATATCTGCACACACACGTTTGTTAGCGCTTCACAAATAAAATAATATCCGCCTTAGCAATAATATTTTAAATGTTTTTTTTTTCGATATGCATTGGGCGTTCACTCACTCACAAACAAAAATATATATTTAATTATTCCATTGTTTAACGTTGCTGGAACTAATGAATTTTTTTTTTATTTTTTTTTTTCTTTTTAACAGTTTGCAAAACGTTTTTCCAGCAACTAAACAATAGAATCGTGTACATTAAGAATTTCACACAATTTGGTTAAAAGTTGTTTATGAATTTGAATGGAAAAAAAAAACTATTTATGCGACATGCGAAGTTCGTTGTCAAGAGTTCTTAATGAAAATAACAAAGTACATTTAATTTAATTTAATTTCATCTAGACAAACATTAGGAGTAAAAGACAATTTTTTAAGCCGAGCAATGAAGCTTAATTATTTTATTAATTTTTTATTTAATGTTTAATTTAATGTTTTTTTAATGTGATATTTTATTTATGTGTTTTTAATGAATGAAATATAACAAGTTTTTTTCTTTAAATAAAAATAATAGGTTTTATTTATTCAGTTATTTTTGTAAGATTTAAGATTTAAATTCCTATTTCACTTATTTTCATTTAAAAAAAAAAATAGTCAACTTTTAATTTTTTTATTTTTTTCGTAGCTTTATTTTTTCTCATATAATTTTATATATAATATGCATACATATGCATACATGTATATATTTCGTTTTTAGGAACTGCAAATAAGAGTTGTAATATTAAAAAAAAATTTAAAAAAAAAAAACAGGCATAAAAAACAACCTTAATTTATTTATATATTTACATACATATTATATAATATATGAACATATATAGCACAAATAACAATAAATCTAAGCAGAGAAAAAAAAATATATACACATAAATATATAAACTAATTTTTTGTCAATTTATTTTTAAGGTAAGTTTATACATATATATTTTTTAATACATTTAATCCATATTAATGAGCTTAATTATATATAACAATTAATACTAATAAGCAAGCTATTCTTTAGGATTTGTTAGGTTTCTAAAATATAGTCACTAATTCATCGTTTATAAAGCTACTTTTCAATCAAAGTTTTCTATAGAACTATGCTAGTTAATAATTTATGTCTGTTAGTTGCTAAGCTACCAGTTTTAAAGCTCAATCAATGACTATGATTGTTAATCAAATCCGTTATATCTCTAGTGATCTAATCAGAGGGATCAAGCGTTGCCGCAACATGCAAAACAAACCTATAAATATGTTCTCGCTGTTAATTGACTATCATTCGACTGAAGATCGAATATTTCAACTTGTTTTTTATTTTAATTTTGGTTCTAGCTATACAGTTATGTCACAAATTGTGTATGGGATAAATGATAAATAAGGCGCAGATAAATCAAAACACAAACACTTGAAATTCGGGCTATAAAACATGGCATAAAAGTATTATGAAATTCCAGGAAGGTTAAGAAAATATTCTGCGGATCTTATGGAATGTGTGTGCGTGTGTATATGAATGTTATCATGAAACCATCTTTAGTTTTATTGTGGCACAAAAGTCGACGCACCGCAACATCATCAACAGCAGCAGCAGCAACAATAACAACAACAACAACAACACGATCATCATCATTATCATAAATTCCGTCAAAACACACCCACATTCAGCACAGCCGCGAAGGTGAGCTTCAACGCAATGCGACATCTGGCCAAAGAAAAAGAAGAGAGAGGGAGAGAGAGAGGGAGATAAAAATAAATACAAAAATAGGTGTGGCCCACTGTGTGCTGTGTCCCAAACATCAACTGTGCGTTCCCAACGATTCGCACTTTTATGGCTGGAGGCTGTTTCCAGTTATTCAATTGTCTGGCAACGCACCATCACCCCCAACCATTTCCAAAAAAGAAAAAAGAAAAACAACAAAAATCAAATGCAGTGGCAACGCCATTGTTAAATGGTCAAGAAACGCAACAAAGTTGAACGAACTTGGCTCACTTCGATGCGATGCGATTTGGTTCGGCATGGGCTTTTGGTTATGGTTTCGGTTTGTCTGGGCTTTGGAGTCATTTCCCCAACGCCTTCACCTCTAGCAACGTTGGGGACGTGCCCGCCGCCGCATTGGCAGCCAAACTTCCGGTTTCATTTCATTTAGTCGTAAACACGGCTATATGGCAGCGATTCAAACGATTCCAAACACTGGCTAAACAGTTGAAGTTGATTCATTTGGCTTTCAGCTCAAATTCATTTGTGTGGTTCGCCCTGTTGGCGGTTGGCATCGCGGTCGCTGTTGCTGTCGCTGCCTCTGCCTCTGCCGGCGCATCGGTCTGCGGTGGGCTGAGCGCGGCTTTGGCTGTCAATCAAATTTGTTGATGGTTTTCCGTTTGCCTTTGACTGCAATCCAATTTCCCATGAATGTTGCTGTTATTGTTGCTGTTGTTGCTGTTGCTGTTGTTATTGTTGTTGCGGCTGCTATTGCCTGCAATGCAAAGCTGTGGCATTTACTAGCTTCTAAAGTAGCTCAGTCTTTCCGGCCATTGCACCTTGGTGCAAAGTCAGCTCTAAAGGAAATGAAAAGTTTCCTTTTTCTTTCATTTCATTCATTTGTGAAATGTTTTTTTTTTTTTTCTCTTTTTGTTTTCATTTGTTATTTTTATGTAAATTAACATTTATTTTAATGGTCAACAATATTTTTACTGTACATTATTTTATGATTTAATTATGCAATAATTAAATTATATAAAATAATATTAAATAATTATAAAAATTTAAATTTAAATAATTGCAGCTTAAATAACTGCGATCCTCGCAATGCAAATATTTATTTTTAATTTTATCTTTTAAAGCTGTGTTCATCAAAAACTAAATTTTCTATATATATCTTAGCTCAGTTGCTAATTGAGAATTTTATTTAATTGAAAGTATATATTTTTTTATTTTTATTTTATTTTATTTATATAATTTTTTTTTTTAATAAAAATAAATAATTATTTATTAAATATAAAGTAAATAAAAACAATTTTTCAATTACATTTACTGGCAATTTAATTTATTTTAAATATATATATATATAAATATATTAAATATATATATATATATATATATATATATATATATATATATATATATATATATATATATATTTTTTTTAATATATAAAGAATAAATATTCAATTTTCATGATCAATTTTCGGTCTAAAAAACCTTTAAAAATTTTATATAGAATTAAAACTCTAAATTATATAAGTAATAGTAATAATAATATCAATAGTAATAGTAATAGCAACAGCAATAGCAATAGCAATAACAATAGTAATAGCAACAACAATTGCAATAACAATAGTGATAGTAATAGTCTAATCAAAAAATTCTCAATTCAAACTCCACAGTCTTGCCCCACTGTTAACTGGATGCGTATCACAAGCTAATTAGACAAGACACAAAACCATTTAGTTCTACTAACTAACTATAAAGCAATCACTTTTACGATTTACCATCATTATTAAGTACGCGATGCGAGTGGCTTGTGTGGGGCCAGACATGAGGGTTTCCTGCACAATATTCACAATAGGGGGGAATAACTGGGCAATAGGGGTCTTGGCTATTACAGCCTGTTACATCGGTATATATACATATACATATATGTATGTATTTATATACTGGATGAATGACCTCGACCCGCCACAGAGCTAACTTCAACGGCTTCCCTCACTCACTCACTCACTCACACACTCTGAAGTTTTTAGGTGCATTGACTTGGCTAATAAATATGACACATGATTATGGGGCGGAGCTAAAAAGGCGGACAGTTGGACAGTTGGACGAAGGCGAAGGCAAAGATACCCTGTTTGGTTTGAGACATGTTCATGTTATAATTTGTCTTAACCATATGTTTCTTATTGCTTGTTATTGTTGGCTTGCTGTTGTTGTTGTTGTTGTTGTTGTTGTTGTTGTTGTTGTTGTTTTTGTGCACTATCCCTCGAGTGTTTTGCAATTTGCATGCCTGTAACTTGAATTTAAATAATGATAATAATAATTATGCGCTCGTAACGCGCTAGACAAGAGACAAATGTCAAAAATGTAAGCATAGACCTCCAGTTACCAAAAGTACAAATACCTTGCCATGCCCCCGTCTCCACTTCCCCACCCCCCCCCCCCCCCCCCCCCCCCCCTGTCATACCTTAACCGCATCGTTTAGCAACTCTTACGAATGTCGTCGAAAAGAAAATGTCATTGTCAACGGGTCGCAGCGTTTAATATATATAAATTATATAATTACAAGTTGGTAGATCGTTTTTCTTTTTTTTTTTTTTTTTTCATTGTTTTTTTTTTTTTTGAGTCATTGCATGCAACGCCTCGCGTAGTTCGTCCCCCTTTTGCCACTGCTGCCACTTGCCACTGCTGCCACTTGCCACTGCTGCCACGGTCGAGCGATCGCCTCGAAGTGCTCCACTGGCGACACTTAAGCTTTAGTTCGTCTCATTTACATGCGATTTCAAGTTCATTCAATGTAATTGCTTTGCCTGAGTTGATTGACTGTCATCGGTTGATTGGATTTCCTGTGAAGTGTGCTCGCTTATTAACCATGGCTAAATTATGAACTTCCTTTCGGCAAGCCGCCTCTCATATATCATTTGCCTCGCTTCTCCACCAATCCAATTGGCAAAAGGAAAAGGAAAGCAAATGCCAGCTATGAGCACAGCTCTCGTTAATTGCCATACAGAGGTGCATAGTCTGCATTCGGACCGGTTTGCTGGCCAAACAGCTCAAAAGTTAGCCTAGAATCTTAATGCGGCTTTCAGACCAACACACACACACACACACGCATAGAGAGCAGGTGCTCATATCTTAATGCCACTGACACACTTGAGCTGGGCAAATGTGGCCAAAACTATGCTACATTTAGCCAACCAGCTGGCCCACCTGACTGGGTCAAGGCATCTCAAAGGTAGAACGCTTCTAATTACGCATTATTCGATATCAATTAAGCCAAATCAAATTATAGACAAAAATTCGATAAAATATATATATAAAGAATATATATAGAATTTTGCTAGTTTATTGATTTACCTTAATTGATATCGCATTAAGCCCAATCACCTTTATATAATTAAGTTTGCCTTTGCAGCTTTTTAACAACTTTGACAATCAGTTTAAAGTCTGTGGCTTCTATTACATTGTGCAAAAAAATGAAATAAAAAAAAAAATATAATAATAATAACAATTTCATGCTGTCATTTACGCTAATTTTACACACTTTCGAGTTGAATTGCGTAATGAAATTGCCACAATAAAGCTTAAAGTATAATAAAATAAAAATTAAATATATTTATGTCTTGAAAAAAAATTGCAAAAATTTTTGTTTAAATATTTGAGCATTATATAAATATATAATATATACAAAATAATTATTATTGAAGCGAAAAAAAATTAAATAAATGCTCAAAACTATTTCAGAGCCAATAGCTTCACAAGCATTGAAAAGAAGTCTCTAGCGTATATTTCTATCTTAAAATAAATTGCAAAATATATTTATTTATATCTAAACTCAAAAAAAAAAAAAAATATATAAATATTTTTTACGAATACTAGCATAAAAACTAAATCATAAAAAAAAACTTTAATTAATGCCAAAAATTATTTTATTGCAAAATAAAAAAATTCTTGTCTGATTGCAAAACATTTTGCTTATATTATATAAATTCTGCAAATAAAATTTCTATTACAAACATAAAACATGTTTGCTTTAGTAAACTGTCTTAAATTGCAGCCCAGTCTCGAAGCAATTGTGACCTACAATGGGCCAGAGATTTTCATAATCTGTAGCTGATGTTTGTGACGTTTTGTTTTTGTTTTTTTTATTTTTCTGTCTTAGCCTTGGCTCGTTTCAAGTTGGCCTAGCTGAAAAAAAAGCCAACCAAAAAAAAAACAAGCTAAAAACAACAAAAAATAATGTCAATAGCCCGCTTAATTGTTAATTGTTGTATGAACATGAAATTTATGTGCACTTGCCGGCAGTTACAATTACAATTACAATTACAATTACGTTTATCATGATGATGATGATGATGATGATGAAGTTGAACTCGGGTAGCGGCTTTGACAAAAGCCAAGCAAAATTGTACCAAAATTGTTTTAAATGGCTTTAAAAAGCCAAGCAAAACGAAACGGAAAAACTTTATAAGCTAATCAGCATGATATCTTGAGCATAAATATATATAGATATATGTATATATATATATGTTATATATAATGTGTTGTTTGCATGCTGCAAGCCGAATTTCGCATGCTCTTAGCCAAGACAATTTGAAGGCGGCTAAGCACTTGGCACTTGTATCTTAACTGGGCTAATGTCCAATGCACGCCTTTGTTTTAGCCAAAACACATTAAAACGCAATATGGCAAGTTTACAAAACAATTGCAAGTCTTTGAAATATTTTGTGCATGTTTTTTTTTTTTGAATATTATTTCATTTAATTTTTGTTTCTTTCTTTTGGTGACTGCGTAACTTTAGTTTTAGGGCTTGCTGTGCCCAGCTGCTGAGATTTGAATGCGGTATTTCGATTTTCGGGCTTGCCATGAATCCCTCAACTTTGACTTATGGCCACAGCAAGGGGCAACAACTACATCAGCAGCAGCAGCGACGGAACAACAACAACAACAACAGCAACAGCAATTTCCCAGGCGCTTTGAGCTAATGAAACGTTACAGACAATGGAAAATGCCGCCGCTAGTTTTTATTTATTTTTTTCTGCTTCTTCTTCTTCTTCTTCATTTTGTTATTGTCATCGTGAATGATCGTTGTTGCTGTTGCAGTGGCTGTGGCTGTGGCTGTTTGTTGGCTTAGAGATATTTAACCGTGGTAAACATTTGGCCGCACATTTCCATATCAAATAGCTGACAGGGCATTGCCACCGATCTGGCAACGCTGCACAATTTGCCTTGACATTTCTTGGCCAAAGCAAACAAACAGATCAAATAACTGAAAACTATCATAAAACAAAAGAAAAAAAAAATACAAACTAAATCAAAAACTACTCTGTTTTAAAGCCCTGATATGTCGTCAAGGCTTTAAGATATATTGTGAACCGGTTTCCACAAGGAATTCCAATTAGTTTTTTTTTTTTTTTTTTTTTTATTTCATCCTTCAGCTAAAAAAAAAAACTAATTTAAATTACAAAACTCTTGACAATGAAATTACAGCAAAACATTAATTAAAGTGCTGAATCTTAAAGTAAATTAATTGCAAAGACAAGATATTACAGGTTTTTGTTCGCTTGTTCTTTTCGTACTGATTAATAGTAAGTGCAACAAAAAAGAAGATATATACCTTTATATATATATATATATTCCATTTAATTGACAACATTTGCTTCTTCCTGTTGAAAACATGTTTTACTTTTAACCACAAACGATTTGAGATTATAGCTGATAGTTACAATAATCACCCCTCTCGCTCTTTCGCTCTATGTATATATATATGTATATATATATCGTGGCTTTATCAGATCGTGGTCCACATTTTCAGTTTCTGTTTGGTTTGCCTTATCGCAAGGCCCGTGCAGCAACTGTGTGCTTACGTAACAGGGTTAAGCAATCGATGCGTAACAATAACCCAAATTGCCTGCCACAACAACAACAACAACAACAATCACTACAACAACAACAACAACAAGTTGAACAATGTAACGAAATTGATAAGGAAATGAAAATGTCAACAAATTAAAGTCGAACAAGAAGTCAATCGTTCATGTGTGCAACGCCGTTTACCTGACTGCCACAGCCAGACAATGTACCTTTTACACCTTTTTTTTTTGAGGCCAGTCATAAATGCTACCATTTTGTGTCCATTCGAAGGTGCAACAGGAGCGGCTACAACAAAAGGTTTCTGGGCAAACATCAGCGATAAGTCCGCATATCTAAATGCATTAAAGAACCCTCCAGCAGCAAATGTTTTGAAAGAATCACAACACACGCACACGCACACAGAGAAAAACCAGCTTATTAGTTAAGGCCCAAAAGCAGAAATCATCCAAAAACTACTTAGAATTCCAATTGGAAACAGTCGACGCGTCGACGGTCGTTGGTCGACTGTCTGCATTGTCGTCGTCCTATCCTATCAGATTTGAAATGCTTACGGGATTCCATTTAGGGTTTTCGTAATGAAATTCAGCTTGCATGTGGTCAGTTATGGGCGAGGGTTTTCAGCTGGAGTGCTGCATATCAAATGAGTTGATCTTACGGCCCATCAAGTTTAAGGACTGCTGCAGCAGCAGATTGATTTGAAATAACGAACAACGTGGAAGTGTATATGTATATATATATATATATATATATATATATATATATATATATATATATATATATATTTATTTATTTATTTATTTATAGATATATGCATATACTGCATATAGTATATACATTTTCAATGTTTAGTAGCAACTGCGCCTTGCACAGTGTATCTATAAAGAGATATTCATATCAAGTACAAAGTCTCAAGCTGAATTTTGCTAACAGCTGAACAAATATTTTGCACGAAAGCTGAACAACTGTAAGTTAATTGATAGAGAGGAAGAGATAGAGAGAGATGGAGAGAGAATGAAAAAGGCTTATAGAGAGAGGGAGAGAGAAAGAGAGGGAGGGAGAGAGAGAGAGACAGAGGGAGAGAGAGACTGAGAAGGAGATGAAGGATGAAAGAGAAAGCTAGAGGCTGAGGAAAAATATGAAGGAAGAAAGAGAGAGAGAGAGAGAGAGAGAGAGAGCGAGAGAGAGAGAGTGAAAGAGATAGAGAGAGTGAAAGAGAGAGAGAGAGAGAAAGGGATGAAGGAAGTGAAGGAAAGGGAGAATGACTAATATAGAAAGATCGAAAGAGAGAAAAATAAATATCGATCAAAAGAGAGAGAGAGACACAGATGGGAAGAGATCAATATAGAGAGAAACAAAGATAGAGAGATATGGAGAGTGAATGCGTAAGTACACAGAGAGAGAGAGCAAGCGAGAGAGAGAGAGAGAGAGAGAGAGAGAGAGAATGAGTGAAAGGGAAGTACATCAAATATGCACCAATGGAAGTATATAGAGCGAGTAGAAGATATATTAAAAGAGAGGAAGACATGTAAAATATTCGAAAAAAAATACGAAAAATATATAAATAATATATTACTTTTGATTATCTCCAACTCTCATAATCTCTATGTGTCTTTCAATATTTCTCTGTATCTTTCTCTCTCTCTCTTTCTTTCCACCCACTTTCCGCTTTTCTCATCTCTATATCCTAACAGTTATCATTTCCTTTATATTTGTGCTTGTCTCTTGCTATTTCTTTTTGAACTGTCGCCGCTCTCTGCAATTCTCAAGACTCTGTTTAAAGCCAATTTCCAGCAACATTTTGGCTACGCTGTCTGCTACATCGCCTTGCATATAATGCCTTTGGCTGCAGGTTAAGATGCACACACACACACACACTCACACACACACACACACACTCACATACGTCTGCACGCATAATTCGTTTCACTTGCGCTTTTCTGGTTTGTTGCTGCATTTATGCGGATAAGACTTTCAGACCGGGTCGAACAACAACAACAACAATAGCCGCAGAAACTGTTTGTTGTTTTTGCTGCGGCACGCATTATTTTTTATGTATTTGTTTGGCATACGACAACTTCACCTGCTCAGCCAGTTTTAGTCAGTACAAACACACACACACACACACACACATTCAGTACTTCCACATAACATCAGAGATCAGACTGCTTTCTCGTCAAGAGACACCAAGCTCCATGCTCCACACACACATACGTAGAAATAAGTATACGCATATTGGGTGTAGAAAACCAGAGTGAAATTCCTTGGCAAGACTACCTCACGCCACAATTGGCCAGCCAGCCCGCCAGCGGACCGGACCATACTCAATGGGAAGTTTTTTTGGGTAGTGCAACTGACGATGCGGAATTGGAATCGGAATCTGAAAAAAAAAAAAATCATGCACACCAATCTGGTTCATGATCGCCATCATTATATACAGGTTGGGCTAAATTGGTTTCCTCACTGGTCAGCCAGCTAAACTAGGCTAACCTGTCGCCCAAAACCCCTGCCTCTCAGCATACCTCACCCTACCCCACCCCCAGCATCTGCTGTCACTCTCTGTCTTTCGCACACTCACTCACTCACTCACTCACAGCCATTGTCGTCTCTGGCCGTTGCCTTATTTGGGCGGTGCGTATTGCGCAACGCATTAAAAGCGTCCAAAAAGAAATGCCGAAAGTCTGGACGCAACAATTTCCCTCGAAATGTTGTTCAATTTGCATAACATTTCGCTGGGCAACCCAATCGGCTATTGTACAATAGGTAATGGAAAATGTTGTCTTCCCGAGTCGAGAAACTAGAAACTAAAGCTGTGGCGATAAATATTTGGAAGTAACATGAAAGCCATTTGCATATATACATATATAGAGATATATATTTCTGCCTTTTTTTGGTTTTTTTTTTTTCTTATATATACTTATATATATTAGATATATATATGTATATACATGTCTTTCTTCATTGCCAGCGGCGACAAAACAAAACAAAACATAAAGAAAAAGAAAGAAAAAAAAAAGTTGCGTGCGACTTTTGCCCAGATATATCTCTTGCTATCTCGCATTTCTATTTATGAATGTCGGAAAACACACTAAATTACAACTTTCTCACGATCTTGGCGGGTGCAACGGAGCATAGAGAGTGCCGTAATAGATTCAGTAAATAGGACCAATATATAAACTTAATATATATATATATATATATGGTACTCTATATGTAGTTCATCAAAACTGCAGCTCAATCTTGGCCATTATGGCCCAAAGCCATATCAAATTTGTATTTTGATTTGAGCTCATGATATGCGCGTAATTCAAGCCTAATTCCATTACGCACGCCTCGCTTGAGGCGATGTATGTCACAGTTGGCATGGCTCATGGGAGTGTGACCATGAAATTTGTTGTTGATTGTTGTTGCTTGGCCAAGTTAGCAATGTGGAGCACTAGCATTAGATTGAGTGTTCAAATTGCGTTTATAGCACAAAATCAGGCAATTGTAACCCGCTGAAAGAAGTTCCAACATTGTGACACAATATTACCAAAAAAAAAAAAATGCTGTGTCAAGGCAACGAATTGGGCTAGCTGCATAAAAAAAAAGAATATTTCAATTGTGGAATGACAAAAGAAAGATGGAAATGTTCAAAAATATTATAGAACTTGGTATTAGGCGAGTGAGTTGGCAAGCCTAAAAAGTGTAGCTCATGAAGAGCTTCATGAATTCATCAAATCATATATATACATATATATATATATATATATATATATATATATATATATATATATATATATATGTATATATATATATTGAATAGAGCGCCAAAGTCATTTAGTTCTAGCCCATCTATCTGCATATATCTGTTCGTTTATTCATCTTTATAGAGCTGACAATCTTAAGGTCTGTAAAAATCAGTCAATTGAAATCTTATATTTGGTTTGTCTAAGAACAGACTGAGATGCGATTTAGAGTTTGAAATTAATTATAATAAATATTATCATATAATTAAATATGAAATTTTATTATTATAATTTTGAAATTAATTATAATAAATATTATTATATAATTAAATATGAAATTTTATTATTATAATTTTGAAATTAATTATAATAAATATTATTTTGTAATTATATATGAAATTTTACTATTCTAGTTTTGAAATTAATTATAATAAATATTATTATATAATTAAATATGAAATTTTATTATTATAATTTTGAAATTAATTATAATAAATATTATTATATACTTAAATATGAAATTTTATTATTATAATTAATTTTAAGTTTTTAATAAGTTTATAGAGACTTAGATTTTGATACATTTACATATGTTTAAGAAACTTAAATTTATTATTATAAATTATTATATTTTCTCGGACTAGAAAATACCCTGAAGTTTATATATATAAAGGCAAAACTGTGAAAATTTTTGTAATAGATAATTATAATAATAATAGATATATGTATATATACATGTATATGTATGTATATATATGTATATATATACTGACTATTTTCTAGCTATGTAAATAATTATCTTTTAGCATTTACCCCAAAGCATTGCCTCACCAATCTCTATATCTATATAGCGTGCAGAGTATTTTCCAGCCAAAAACTCCCCAAGCGTATTTTGCTCTTCATTAAAACTGGTTTGCATTGAATGTTGTAAAGCTTTTAATTAAGATTCTATCTAAGGAGCTTAATGTTAGCCAAAGATGTAGCTGCTGCCTATAGCAAAACGAAGTATCATAGAAAATGCCACAAACACTTGAACAGAGTCATGCAGACAGCCGAGCTCTAGGTATTGCCTAGGCTTACTCAAATATTTGATCAAATGTGACTTTTGGTAATAATAACAAACAAATTTGAATTGGCTAAGAATGCAGTTGTGGACAAATGTTAATTGCTGCTGAACAGTGTTTCGCTTTCTATTGTGGCTTTAGAGGAAAAATTGTTATTAATTTCATTATTTAATCGATCTTTGCATTAACGCACCTGTGCGCCAACAGGTGTCCACCTGCAGCAAGAGCAGCCCCAGCAGCAGCAGCAGTAGCTGTCCAAGCTGGAGAAATACATGACGATGGCAATATAACTTTCACCCAGGCTTAGCTTTAGCGACTTTTGCGCGACTCTGAGGAGTCGCAATATCGAAATGCATAAACAGAAAACTGGCATTACAGCCGGCGGGCCAGGATGGCCAACAGAGTTGGCTTTTTGGCCAGCAACGATGGCTGACTGCACTTGGAATAATGCCCAGGCCATTAGCCAAGAGTTTATGCATTTTTTTTTTCACTCAGCGTGGTCTAAGGGAACAATTGACAAACAAAAAAAAAAAGGCTAGAAAAAGTTACGCAGTCATTGGCGCTGGGAAAGTGAAAAATCTCACACATTTTCAGCAGCATTTGCAATGCATCTTGTTTCTTTTTTTTTTTTTATGCTAAACGCTGTGCATGACATGACCAGTGCCACGCCTATTAAATGAAGCTTTCAAAAAAAAAATGGATAAAAAAAATGTGAGCAAAGACTTGGCCGCTTGGCAACTCGTCGCTGGGCACCAATTGCCTAACTTGGCTAACAATTTGCTTGGCCACTAATCAAATTAAATGTTATCTCGCGACGAGCAAACAGACAAATGTTATGAACAACTAAGAGATACGCTGTAAACACTGGGCCGCAATGATCTTCGATAAACTCAAACTCAAACTCAATTTGCTAGAAATGTTACGAGTTTGCTTTGCTTTTTTTTTTTTTTTTGGGCTCGAACTCATTGTGACTTAAGCCTTCTGATTCACTTGCTTAGAGCTCACCTCAGCCGTGTTGACTGCAAACAAACTTCTACAGGGCATAAGCAGACGCTGAACAAACTACAGCAACATGCCACAGACGACAATCTAAACAAACATAAGCCAAGACAACTTTGCAATTTAATTTTCTTTTACATTTTTTTCTCTTTTTTTTTTTTTTTCTTCTCAGTTTTTGACTAATTATCATATATACACAGCGTATGCATATTTATATATTCAAATTAGTTGAGCGACAAACACACAAATAAATATGTTTGTATATAAATACATATAAACAACTTTTGGGGTGTGGTCCCCGCACATGGCCAAGGGCTGATCAGAGAACTTGGCTCTGATCACACGCTTGATCGATTGTCGCTTTGCTTTGACTGTGTGCCGATATTTGAATGAATCTATTATGAATGCATCGAATCGATTGCAAATCAATAACATAATTCGATCGGGCATATGGGATGGGCGTTGCCTGCATCAAATTCAAAATTTTAATTTGCTTTTGTCTGGTAACGTAAAGATTTGGGTTGGATTTATGTGTGTGTGTGTGTGTGTGGTTGTGTGTGTATGCTGGTTACCTTGAATGAATAAACAGTACAAAATGCAACTTGAAGCATCTGCTAGGATAGCCAAGAGCTGTGAATTCGCATTGAAATTGACCATTTTCTCTCTCTCTCTCTCTCTCTCTCTCTTTCTCTCTCTCTCTCTCTTTCTCTCTCTCTCTCTCTCTTTCTCTCTCTCACTCTCTCTCTCTCTCTCTTTCTGCCCATCTCTATATATACACGCATTATTCGTGTGTCTCAATCTCTCTCTCTGTCTGTCTCTCTCTCTCTCACTCTCTCTTTTACTCTCTCTTCTCTCTCACAGTCCGCCTGTCTATGAACGTATTAATCCTCTCTCTCTCTCTCTCCCTCTCTGTCTGTCAGTATGTATGTCTGCCTGTCTGTCTTTCTCTCTCTCTCTCTCTCTGTCTATCTGTCTGACTCTCTCTCTCTGTCCCTCTCTCTCTCTCTCTCTCTGTCTATCTGTCTGTCTGTCTGTCTCTCTCTCTCTCTCTCTCTCTCTCTCTCTCTCTCTCTGTCACTCTCTCTCTCTCTCTCTCTCTCTTTCTCTGTCACTCTGTCTCTCTCTCTGTCTGTCACTCTCTCTATCTCTCACAATCCGTCTATCTCCTTCTTATCTGCTTTTATATTGACTAACAAAATTTCTTAAGCTTAAATGCATAAATACATACATATACATATATATTTATTATTTAATAATTTAATATTTAATAGACACTTATCAAGTTTTCATGTTTGCATTTGGATTTCATTGTATTTAATTTTCTTAATATTTTTCGATTTATTTGAGCCATGGCCCGTTCCATGGGATTCGATCGTTTGCTGAGCGCACAATTTGACACAATCTTTTCTTTTTTTTTTGATGGGGCACATCAAATGGAATAATCAAAATCAAACTGCAGAACCAAAACAATTTTCCCAACAAATTATGACAGCCGAAGAGTCAAAAAATAACAAAAAAGAAAAAAAAAAAAGGAAAACAACAGAACGCCGGCCAAAACGAGCCAAAGAAAGCAATCAAAAAGGCCAATCATTTCTGCCCAGGCCAAGCACAACTACAGCAAAGAGGGGAAGAAGTGGGGAGTGGGGAGAACAGGTAGCTGAGCACTTGGGGGCAGGTCGTGAGTGCGCCGACAACAACAGCACGGCATCGGACCAAAACAAAAGCAAAGCAACAACAAATTACATATTCTTCTGCTGCTTTGTATTTTGGCAGCGAGTTAGAGAAGCAGGTTGAGGGAGAGAGAGGCTAGTAGTCTGGGGCTGGGTGGGGGCTGCGGGGGGGAGGCGCATGTAATTGTACATAGGGCAATTGCCGTGGCTTGAAAAGGTGCGGCTTGCGCCGGAACAACTCGACCCCGAAACTGAAAAAGGTTACAGCACAAATACACACAAACACACACACACACACACACACAATTAACACTTGTAGAACACTTGTAACAACAGCCAAATGTATGTGAGTGAGTCCAGCAATTCGCTGCTTGGCTCAGTGGCATAGCCCGTGGGTTCTGTGAAGTCAGCGTTGCGTGCAAAAACAACAACAACAAAAAAACCCAAAAAGCAGTTCCACTTGACGCCCATTCTAATGGGTCATGGGGGTCTCAGCATGTTAAGAATGAGCCATAAAACTAAACATAATTACGATATGTTCATGAGCGCGTCTGTAGACAAGTAAGAATGCTTCAGGTGGCAGTGCCTCACTGCGGAATACACTGAAACAATTAATCAACATTAGTTTTATGTATTTCCCATGTAGCCATAATCTCACAGCAAGGCAATGATCAAAATTATATATGATTTGTGTGCAACTGCCACGCCCACTTCAATCACTGTCACATGACAACAAATTTATTTTCAATTTATTTCGATTGAATCTTCCGAGACTCTTGAGCAGAGTCAGAGTCAACTTGAATAGAAAATAGAATAGAATAAAATAGCTTGAAGTAGAAAATGAAAAAAGTTCAATTCATAGCAAAACTTTTTTACTGCAGAAACAACAATAAATATTCATATATAAAATATATTATAAAATTTCTTATTACTTAATATAAAGTTCAATTAAATATTTAGTTAAATGAAATTAATTTGTATATCTAAATTATATGTAAATCTTAGCTACTGACAAGGGTTTTTTTTTTTTTTTAATCATATTCAAACTTGATTTATGGACTAGTGTTAATTGTCTCTCACTTGATCTACGAAGCTCACTTGTTACGAAGAGCTCTAGTCGAGCTTCTCAGTCGACTGCAATGCACTTGCAACCGTACTAAGTGGAATGGGCGGAGGTGGGAGGGGACCGGTCACGGCCGGTTGCAAGTTCTGTTCTGTTGCAGCGTTCAACTGTGACCGAACGACCAAAAGGCAGCGGCCAACTTGGCCAACTTGGCTCTGGCGCTGCCTTGCAAGAACTTCATTGGCTTTGCTTACTTTCTAGGCAAAAAAAAAAAAAAAACTTCAACTCCAACTTCAACTCCAACTCAAAGTCAAAGTCAAAGTCAAAGCTAATGTTAACTTACCCGCACAAAGCAGAATGGCAATGCCTGTGGCTCGTCGACTTCATCGCCGCCTTCATTGTAGTCGTTTTCCATGCTGTTGTTGTTTGTTGATGTTTGATGCAGCAACGTTTTGGTTTCGTCTTCGGTGGCGCCACCAGCTGCTGCAGCATTGCTGCTATTGCCAGCTGCATCCATGGCGAGAATCACTGTGCGCGAGAGAGCAAGCTGTGTTTCGTTTCCTTTTACTCCTTTCTCTCTCTCTCACTCTGTCTCTATCTCGCTCACACACACTAGTTAATTGATTGTTGTGATTGGCTGCTGTTTTAATTGCAATTGACATGAGCATTAACATAAGCTTACAAACATTAAGTATACGCAGCATCAGCCAAGTAATCCAAGCTATTTCTCTAATAACTAACTATATGACTCTCCCTCTCTCCCTCTCCCCGTCTCTCCCTCTCTCTCTCTCATACACACTCTTTCGCTCTCTTGTTGTTGGCAAAAATTTCACTTTTGTCCGCGGGCTAGCTTTTGCAGTTTTCAGTTTCAGTTGTTGTTTTTCATTGAATTGCCATTAAGCATTATTATGTTGCGGCTATAAGAGAGAGGCACACACACACACACACTCGCACACCTACACACATCTCTCTAGACTGTGCTCTATATGTGCAGCATAAGTGCACAGCTTCATTTAATTGCCAACATAAAACAGTTTAGCCAGCAACTAGCTGCAGCTATGCTCGACTGGCAGTTACCCTATAAAGCGGCCACATTGCACAGATGTTACAAGCTCACTGCATATGTCAATATGCTCATATTTAAATATGCATTCAATGAGCAGCAAAATGCAATTGCTATTGTTGTTGTTGTTGTTGTTACTGATTGAACAATATAATAAAAAATGTATATATACATATAATAAAAATTTATCGTGTCGTGTTTTTCGCTCGTTTCTGTTTCTTGAAATGGGAAAGTTTATCTACGAGTCGGCACTTCTCGAATTCGTTCCGCTTTTCTGATTTATAAGATGCATCTGTCTACATAACATATACATATCTGTATATAAATATAAACTCTAAATAATTAACTCTCGTTTCAGAAATGCCTCAGAAATAAGGTCTACAGCTGTGCTAGGCTAGCTAGCTCTATGCAAGTATATACAAAGCTATACATATATGTATATAATTAGTTAGCTTCTAACTTGCGTAACTTAATATATATACAGTGTATATATTTAATGATATCTTTGCAAATCTTATCGCTGATAGCAATCTATTATAAATGCGCACTCATGAATCATACAAATTGTAGACAAAGTGAGCACAGCAAAGATTCTTAAGCTGCAATTTCCAAATTAAATGCCGGAAATTAGAAACAAGCACTCAAGCTCAAGCAATGCATCAAGTGAATCAGAATCTTTTAATCTTGCAAATGGCATTCGGCTGTAGAAGACATTATGAGTATGATTGAGCAGATAGTGAGTCTGTCTCTCTCTCTATATATATATAAGATAAGCTAACGCGCTATCCTAATGAAATGTGATATGGAATCGTCTATGGGGAATCTGGCTAAGCCATTTGAACGAACTTTCTTTATAACTATAAATGTATCTATAGGTATATCTGTACATATGTATGTATGCTTACCCAAGTATACTCATCTATATACATATATCCACATTTATTTATATATATATATGTATGTATATATCTTCTTCTACTACTCATTCATGAAGTGAATATTGTTTTATATATATATATATATATATATCTTGTTTTTTTCTATGTTAGTTTTTATCTTGCTGTCCGCCTTTTAAAATATATACTCGAAGTGATAACCTAAATCAAATATATATATAGTTACAAACTGAAAGAACTTTCAGATTAAGGTTGATTTTAAGATCTCAAGAATATCATAAGTTCTTATTAGGAAATCTTCTAAGCACTCTGTTATGCTCATCTAAAGATAGCTGTAAATTAATGTTTACGCCTCTTTGGGAGGCGTGTCCCATTATGAGTAAGATTGATCAAACGTATGACCGAAATATCTGTATATGCACCTTGAATTATTTATTTATTTATTTTTTATTATCATTATTATTTTTTTGTTTTCTATATATTACTCTTTTTTATAGTACATTTTTATTTTAACATAAATTTCATTTCCCTATGTTATTAACATATCTTTAACATTATCTATAACTAAAACTATATGCCTAGACTAAATTTTAATTCAGCTACAATACAATTCTTAACTTAAATATGCCAAATTTTGATCTAAATCAGATTAGTATATCATATGATGTTTAAATTGTATCTACAATGTAGTATTATTTTACTCATTATGCATTCTTAATACCCATATCTTTTTCTATATCTCATATACATATTTCTCAACTCAGCTTGATACCCACAACTTTGAACATATTCCTTATAAATAGATAAAGTTCTAGCTAAGCTATTTTGATAGTTTTTATCAGCGAATCTCAAGTACAACTAGTAAGTATATCAATAGCTGCAAATAATAATAAATGATCTTTTCAGCTATGCTTCTAGCTCTAGCTCTAGCCGCATCTTTCCCTATATCATTTCCTTAGTTCTGTTCTGTACTTGGCTAAAATTGTGGGCATTTGGAAATGATGTCGTTGCGATTGCGAGCCTCTGACCCTCTAACCCAATCTAGTTTATTATGCTCCACAGATGAAGACACAAAACAAACGAACAAAAAAAATGTAAAAAAAAAAATAGCTATTTGTTGATGCTTTTGTATGGCTCTTGTCGCTTTCTATGCGATGACATTTAACAAAAAAGCAATGTGCAGCTTTTTAGAATCTGCAATAATAACAACAGCAGCAACAACAATAACCCCAAGTTCTATGGCAAGGCAAGATAGGGGGCTAACGGTACCGTATTACTGGCGGCGTGACTAAACTGGTTGGCATTTTTAATTTGTTATTCTTTCGAGCCAACAATTGACACAAATACTATCAACTATATACACACACACACAGAGTCATATGTTATTTGTATAGCCCCAATAAAATGTCTCAGATCTTCGATGACACGCTCATTGCTAACGTCTTTAATCAGCTCATTGCTTAATGACATATCGTTGAGTCTTAATCAAATAGCTGAGCAACAAAATGCTGTGGGAGTATTTAAGTAATCATAGTACTTAAAACTTGAACACCAAGCAAATAATTAAAGATATTCCAGACAATGAAAGTCCGTGATATATGGTTATTGATCTCGAAATCGGAAGTAGAGCTAGATATGTATATACAGAAGTCTGTTGTGGGCATGATACTTGGCTGAGATAGAGATATGGAACTCGAAATCGAACTAGAGCTATATATATATAGAAAACTGATAGAGATATTGATCTAGAAATCGAATTTTGTATATATAGAAGCCTGTTTTGGGCATGATACTTGGTTGAGATAGAGATATAGATCTCGAAAACGAAACTATAGCCATATAGACTATAGAAAAACATTGTTGAATATAATATTCACATTAGATAATATCATCAGATTAGTCTGAAAATCAAGCTATATATTCAGAGTATAGAAATAAGTTTTGGGTCTCATATTTGCTTGAAATATTTCATTGATAAAGCTCAAATATAAAGTTTGACAAGCATTTAACTTGAAGAGAATGATATGGAATATCAAATATCTGTTAGCTCTTATAAAGTTAGGGTATATAATATGTCGGCTATGACTTGATAAAACTATATTAAACTACAATCATCGATGCCAAACTCTACTACACCGTTTGACAAGTATTGTGCTTAAACTATCTATAGAATATTTGTGAACTCTATGATGCTGGCGTCTACAGTTTGACAGCTACTGTAACTTACAGATAACCCATTGCTTGACGACCACTGAATCTATTAGAGCTACAAATACTTTTCAACCAAATATTTAGGCAAAAAAGTAAAAAACTCAACTTAACCATTTGCCAGAGCATATGCCAGTCGGTTATGGCCAACATTCTCACTTGTTGCTTGCGGAGCTTGTGCTGCTTCATTAACTTTTCCACATCATCAACAACCACAGCAACAGCAACAACAACAACAACAACAATCACATTCACCCACTAAAATGCTGATCGCTTACGCTCGTAGATCGTATTCAGTTTTTTGCCGCTTTAACTATTTCAACCATTTGCATTTTTGGGCTTTGCAAAGTTAAACAATATTTACCTTCCGCTACAACAACAACAACAACAGCAGCAACACAAACACAACAATAATAATAACAACAACAGCAGCACTTGTTGCCCGTTACCTTTATTTCGTTGACTGGTTTTGTTTGTTTTTCTACTTTTAATTTTTGTTTTCGTATTTATTGAATAAACAAAAGATTTCTAATTTGTTTGACACTCGCACAACTCACACGCTATGTGCGGCTGCTGCAGCAGGTGAGTTAATGTTTCAACTCGTTTTTTTTTTAAATCGTAAATGCACTTTCCACAACTGCTACAACTATTCAAAAAAAAAAAACCAAAACAAAACAAACGAAAAAAAAACGCAACAGGTTGCTACCTGATGCGAGAAAACTGTTTAAACTACGTAAGGTGCGCACGCTCGACTCGAATATTAAGCTACGACTGAAATTACAGCGGGCAAAGTATGACCAGCCACATTTCGATACAGTAACCGTCTTGGCCAAAGCAGCTATCGATTGGTTGGCGTAATCGAGCAAAGTATATGGCCAAATACCGATATTCGATTTAGTATTTTTTGTTTTCGGCTATCGACTAGTTTGTATAAGAGTTTTTAATATTTATTCAAATATTGAATTTAAGCTGTTAGCATTGTAGTTGCATTTCAACTTTTGTTTTATATATAGAACAAACTCTTATTTGATTACCCATTAAAAACCTCAAAAACTTCCTATTTTGTTATCCTAAAAATGCCAGAACACAAATAGCCCAGTTGATTTGAATGTCACACTCTGAATTCGAAATTTGCATTTTAACAATAAATTTCGTAGAGTGTAGCTCATAACAATTTATTTACAATTTTTCTTTTTTTTTGTTTAACACACTATAAGAACACAAAAAAAAACACAATTTTGCTTTTAGTTTATAACTCAAATCTCGGCCGTTTTATAATAATGATTTAGTATATTTAACCGCTATTTGGCTGCCGCAACATTTGGTGTTTGTATTCGGGCAGCAAACGGTCTCTCTGTGCTACAGCTGAGCTCGCAATAAAAATAAATATCGAATTTGTGTTTGTGTGTTGCTGGGCCAAGGAGTGATTTGTAATGTTTTTCCGCTATCTATAAACAAGGTAAAAAGAATAAAATTGTAGAAAAAAATTTGTAAAACTACTCAAAGTGTACGTAGAAAGCATTTGCGCGTAAAAGTTTGTCAATAGAAAACATAATGCGACAATAACAATTTGTTTATGGCGCTTTGTTTTGAATTTTATATAATTTATAACTTCCACAAAACAATTTGCACACACACAGATGCAACGAAGCGCCCACACAAACGCATACACCCACGCACACACACACACACACGCACGAAAACCCCCACGCATACATACACGGGAAATGCAAGCGCAATAATTCTTGTTGCTTCATGAATTCGCACAGTTTGAGCATCACTGTTAACGGAGTTGTGCATTCACTGATAAAAAAAAAATTCATTTATGATTATCAGAATTGTGAAAAAAATAAGATTTAATAAGATAAACACAAATGTAAACAAGCAAATTAAATATTAACAAATATGTGCAACATGAAAAGTGTTGAATTATTTATTTAATTTTTGTATGAAAGTTTAATAAGTAAAAAAAAAATACAAGAAAATTGTAAAAAAAATAAAGAAAACCAGAAAAATATGCGAAAATGTTTAATATAACTTTTCAGTTTACTTTTAAAATGTTAGCAACAATTTTTGTTTGTTCGAGAAGCGCATCGAAGTATTCGTTGTAGCAGCAACCGATTTTTTTTTGTATATAGTATAAGTACTGTTGTTTTATTTCCCTGTTCCCATATCTACGACGGGGCCGTCATATTTAGCAAATTTCTAATAATACAAATCAACCTCTCAATATATGTATACACAAATCTAAATCTACATACCATACAAACATACATATATATACAAATATACACAAATATACATACACGCACACATATATACATATATATATATACATATATTGATGTGGGCACACATATTCGTATAGCAAAGCCGCCGAAGATGAACGACAGACGAGAGCGACGCAGCGTCAACGAGTGCATCAACAATTACCCATACCATGGCTCCCAGGCGCAGTCGAATCTGCAGGCCAGCTGCAAGAGTGAGTTCATATATACATATACATAAATATATATATATAGAGAGAGAGGGAGAGAGATATGGGCAATAAAATTATGAATATTAATCTGCATTTGACCAATTTGCAGATTCACTGGACTTTGTGCAGCGCCTGAGCCTGATGAACACCCTGAGCGTGCACAGCGGCTGTGTGAATACGGTGAATTGGAATGCGAGTGGTACATTGATTGTGTCCGGTTCGGATGATAACTATTTGGTCGTAACCGAAACGAAGAGCGGACGTGTGGTGGCCAGAACTAAGACACAGCATAAGCGTCATATATTCAGTGCTCGCTTTATGCCCTACAGCAATGACCAGGCCATTGTATCCTGCTCCGGCGAGGGCAGTGTAATGCATACAGAATTTCTGGCACCATACGGACCTGGCCGCACCGCCGAGGAGGCGCTCATTGGCGAGGGTGGACGTCAGGCGGGCTTCTTTGATTGTCATGCATTCGGCAGTACCTATGATGTGCTGCCCATGCCGGACACTCCTCGCGTGTTTCTCAGTTGTGGCGAGGACGGCACCGTGCGTTGCATCGATTTGCGTGTGAGCAGCAGCTGTACCGAGTCCGTGTGTGACAAGCATATCTATATAACCGCACCGTGTGCCGTTACGGCCATGGATGTGGCACCGATTAATCATTATAAATTGGCCATCGGTTGCTCGGACTCGATTATTAGGCTATATGATCGCCGCATGCTGTCGGCTGGCTCGGATCGCGATCGCATCACCTGGCCATTGAAGGCCTATCCGATACCAATGAAATATACACGTCGTCACTATCGTCCCACCTGTGTCAAGTATAGCGCCGATGAATCCGAACTGCTTGTCAGCTACTCAATGGAACAGCTCTATCTATTTGATTTACAACATCCGGGCTATAATGATGCCGATCTATTGCGCAGCGGCTGCTATACACCAAAATTGCGGCGTGACAATGATCCAGAGCCGCAAATGCCACGATTGCGTTTCCGTGGCGATTGGTCCGATACTGGGCCAAATTCCATGGCAAATATTGATCATGATCCGAATCGTTTAAATGTCGGCCAGGCACGTCCGCCGCTGGTGCCCAGTGTACTACGTCGTCTGAGCGATGAAATCATACGCATGCTCAACTCACAGACCCATCAAATACATGCAATCAATCCGGCCAGCCGCGGCAATAGCTCCAGCTCACGCTCACATCACATGTCCTGGCGGGATGCCGTCCTGCGCACACTAGATAACCAGAGTGAGTCGGCAACAAGTCGCACCAATAGCCTACGTCTTGTGGCCGCCAATGAAATCAGTCAAGCAGCAATTGCAGCCAATGCCAATGCAAATGCCATCGATGGTAAGTTGACATGATAATTATAGAACTTTTAGATAGTAGAAGTCTAGGGTTAGCTAATTAAATATACTCTTAAACACTTGTATCTATAAACATATATAGTCATATCAATATTCAATAGTCCTTTTTGTAACTATATACATATATATCTATCATTATCTACATATATATCTTACTCAAGTTCAGTCCACTTCTAATATATATTTAAGCTAGCTTTATATATATCTATATTCATTGCCTATCTTCATTTATCTATAACTGCGCATTACCTTTTTTAGCACACAGGTAGATACACAGATTTCCTTAACGAGTTAGAGCAGTTGCACCTGTGAAATATAGTACAGAACGAGAGATAGCTATACGTAGTTGCATTCGAGTGCATTAAGCTGCTCTTATTGGGTTTGACCTAGATAGTTCATAGTTTGCGTATATGGTATATAAAAGCATTATCTATTAGGCATTTATCGAACTGCCTAGAATCGCAGTAAAAAGTTTCAAAAAGTTTCTATTAAATTAAAAATACCTTAAAAAAATCCAATAGAAATTAATAAAAAAAAAAACCAAATTGAAGAAGAAAAATTCAATAAAATTAAAAAAAAAAAAAAAAAAAAAAAAAAATTTATCATAGTAAAACCCATGTAAACCCGAGTGCTTGCCGATCACACGTGCAAACATATATCTTAAGAGAAGCTTAGAATGATGCAGCTACTGCTGCTAGTCGAGCATACCCGAGCATGCTCGTAGACTTCTACTTATACATATATGTATATACAAATATATGTTCCATTTCCATTTCTGCACTCAAAATTTGTTTTGCAGCCGTTGAGAAGCGCGATGCCGTTATGGAGGCAGCCGAGGAGGGCAAAGAGCGTCAGCTGAATAAGTTTGACTATATCAAAATGTCATTCAGTGGCCATCGCAATTCGCGCACCATGGTGAAGGGCGCCTGTTTCTGGGGTGATGATTACGTGATGTCCGGCTCGGATTGTGGACACATTTTCATATGGCAACGGCATACCGGAAAGGTGGTCAAGACACTGTTGGCCGATCATCGTGTGGTCAATCGTGTGCAGCCGCATCCCACTTTACCCTATTTGCTCAGCTCGGGCATTGATTACAATATCAAGATGTGGGCGCCCATTGGTCCAAATTCATTTGATGAGGCTGAGACAACAGCAGTAAGTGCGAGCAAGAGAGAGAGAGAGGGAGAGTAAAATTGATTTGCATTAATATAATTTCGTGTTTTACAGTTAATTAAGAGCAATGAAATCATGCTGGTGGAGACACGCGATACCATAACGGTACCTGCCCAGGTCATGATACGCATTTTGGCCGGCTTGCGTCAATATCATCGCATTCGCCACGCCTCCGGCACACGTGGCCTGGGCGTTGAGAGTCGTCGCGGCCGAAACGAAACCCTACGAGCCATTGAGGCCAGCGCTGTTGTTGCTGCCAGCGATGCTGCGAGCAATGATAATACAGCAATGCAACGCATTGCCGCCAATGAGAATGATAATGACGATGCCGATGCCGATGCCGATGCCGAGGCCAATGCCATTGCAGATGCTACCAATGCTGATGGCGATGTTGAAATCGTGGAGGATGAAGGCAATGATAATGATGATAATGATGATCATGTTAATGCCGGCAGCAATCGCAATGAGGACACCATCATCATCAGCAGCAACATCATCAGCGAAGGCAACAACTCAAATACAAACTAAAGAAATCTTGTCAATGATAAAAGAAAAACTATATAGATAACACAAGTACTTACATACAAAAAAATATATATAGTATATATATGTGTGAAAAATTGCATGGCTATCGGCGCTGCACTCCCACGTCTATATAATATATATATATATATATAACTAGTATATATATATATATGATGTCCATTCCCTGCTGGCCACAATCGTGTGTCCACATTCCCCTTCGCGCTTAGTCAAGCCCCGTAGTTAGCGGCGCCGACAGCCCCATCTTAAGACTCAAAAGAAAAACAAAAAGAAGAAACATACGATCGATGTAGTTATATATATATATATATCTATGGATATATCAAATAACATTTGTTCCTCTTTAAGTTGTAAATTAAAAACGTTTCTAGAGAAACTTACTAGTTTTTTGCTATTATTGTTATTATTATTGTTAGTATGTTAAAATGACATTTGTTTTTGTTTCTATTTCGCTTGTGTTTTTTTTTTTTTTTATCATTTGTTCTAAACGTGAATGAGATATTTTTTATATACAAATATATATATAATATATATACTTGTATATGTACACTAGCATACATAAATTGCGATTAAGTACACTACGCTTAAATGCTAAACAACTATAAGTTAAATGCACTATATACAAAAGTCAACTGATATTATTTACAATTATATTAAATATTATATATATATATATATATATATATATATATATATATATATATATATATATATATATATATATATATATATATATATATATATATATATATATATATATATATAGACTATATATATATATAATATATAGCAGCTACGTTCTTCGTTTACGATTCGGGAATTGTTTTATGAATAACGCTACAAATAAATACAATATACATTAGACGATCTAAACAAAGAATCTTGCACATTATATGATCTCGTTTAGCAATTTGATTTAATACATTTTCGATACTTAAATATTGAATTATGTGTGCCTCATTAGGTGCGGGGCAGGCCCAGGCTATCGATGCTGGCTTTTATCGCCTTTTCATTGATTTCGGTTTCATCGGGCTCATTGTTGTTGTTGTGATTGTTGTTGTTGTTGTTGTTGCCATTGGCGGCCGTGCCGCTGGCATTGATATTGGCAGTGCTTGTTACCACATAGCCGCGTTCAGCAAATCTAGCAGCGGCTAAGCGAGCCGTAACCGCATCATGGACACAGAAGCTACCTTGAGCTGGAATGAACTGTCGCCGCTGCTGCTGCCGCTGCTGCTGCTGCTGCTGCTCTGGTTGCTCTGGTTGTTCTAGTTGCTCCATGCGCGGCCGACGCTGTGGCGGCGGCTGCACTTCCTCTTGTGCTCCAGCAACGCTGCTCTCGCTGCCGCCTGAATTGGACGCGTACAGGCCATGGCGTGCAATGGCTGCGTCTATGGCATTGCGCTCGATGTCGAAGGCGGGCGCTCGAGAGATCGCCTCGGTGCGGTAATGTCGCACAATTTCCAGATTGTGATTCACATAATTTTCACGCTGAGCCTCGGTTAACACTGCTGTATGCCATTCCTGCAGCTGCTCATCGGTCATATTATTGACTATATATATATATACATATATAATTTTTTATTTTATATACATTATACACACAAATGGCCATGAAGAGAGCAAGGCAGCAAGAGCCAGAGGGAGGGAGAGCGAGAGAGATAAAAAAAAAAACAAACAAATATGTATCGTGTGAAAAGGCGCTCGAGCAGATGTTCGATTTGGCCAATACTTACAGTTATTGCCGGCACTGGTCCCTCGCCGCAAAACCACGTTCTCCATTTCAATGATTGACCAATTGAACAGTTGTAAATCCTTTTCTTCCCTTTTATTTAGCTTACGAATGTCTCTCTATTGCATACACAAATGCATTAGAGATGCGCGATGTGCGAGTGCGGGAGTGTGGGAGTGTGGGCCAAATATCGATAACAAAACGATTCATTTAGTTCTTTTTGTGTTTTCAATCGTTTTCGCGCCAAACAAAGCTTAGAAATTGCAAAAATTTAATTTATCTGTTTTGTTTTTACTAATTTGTTTTTTTTTTTTTGGAAACTATGTGTACGTGTGGCCCATGAAGTAAATTTTATTATTATGATTTAAATTCTAAGGCCTACAATAACTTTGTCTCGTTGAAAATTTGAAATTTGACAATAAAATCGTAGAAAGAAATTGAATGTGTTAAGGAATTTTCAGTATTTAATGTTGAATTTTATTTTACCAACAAAAAATACATTTGTAATACTTTTTTGTAACTACAATAAATATAATTTAATTTAAAAATTTAATTAGCCAAATTAAACATTATTCAAGCCATAGCATACAATAAAAGTAGTATTAAAATATTATTGTAATTCGTATTTGTATTTATATTAAGCGTAAAATTATAATGTCTATTTAAACTGGTTTCAAATATCATTGAAAACAAAATTTCTTATATTTTTTTTCAGTTTTTTTTTTTCAGAATTATATGAAAATAAAATTCCAAAATTAATTTTTGAGAAGAGAAAAAAAATTAGAAAGCTTAGAACAATTTTGCAGAAAGCCAAAAATATGTTATTCCAATTATATTTTTAGCAGAAACTTAAAGAAAAATATTTACAAAATTGTGCGAAAAATAAAAAAAAATATATATACATATATAAACTAAATAAAATAGGGAATTAAATTTCGAATTAAAGAATCTTTGCAAATAATAAATATGTACTATGTGTGTATATGTGCTTTATGCTTTACGTTTTTTTTTTTAAGCTCAAGCATTGTTAATAACTCATAATTAATGTTCGTTTTATGTTAATTTTCTCAATTTTCTTCTTTTTTTCATTTTTATTTCTATAATGCAAATGGCCAAAAGCTGAAGGAATATATTCACGCTACGCTTGGATACATTTACTCATTCACCCATTCACATTCACATTCACAATAGCAATTGCTGTTGCAGTTGCAGTTGCAGTTGCAATTGCATTTGCAGGCTGCGTTAATTTTTCCGCCTTGTTTGAGGCCTGTCGATTGCATGTGGTAACAGGTTGGCTTGTAGCCGGGAATGCAGGCTGAGCAGTCATGGAAGAAGCAGCAGCAGCAGGAGAAGCGGCAGCAGAAGCAGCAGCAGCTGATAAAAGTATCTTGAATGTAAAATTCTTAACGTTTCGTTTTGGCATTTATTTGTTGTTGTTGTTTTTGTTGTTGTTGATGTTGTTGTTGATGTTGTTTTTTGCGCACTTTGGGCCAAGTCGTACAAACGTTTGGGGTTGAGCGACGGCAAATGCTTACCATTTGGGGATGAGCGGGGCGGCACCGACTGATGCCGTGGATACGTATGTGTGCCGGAGGAAGAGGGACTCCAGGGTCTGTTACTGTGCGGAATGCATTCACGTTTTTTTTCCTGTGTTTTTGTTGTTGTTGTTTTTCTTCGTTTTTTTTTTTCTGTTTGTTTCTTTTCGCATTTTGCATTTGGTTGGCCTGTTGTAATTGGCAATGAAAAATTCCAAGTGTTTTTCAAAGTGCTCTTTAGATGGCCTAATATAAGCCAACTAACTAACAAAGAAAGCAATTTCACACACTCACAACAAACACTCACACACGCAAGTAAATACTTTGAATAGGTAATAAAATTAAAAAATTTCAAAAAAATAAAAAAAACTAGAAGCTAATGTACAACCACGTATGTGCTTGTCTAAGGAACCCATACCAACTCAATCTCCAACTGTTGCTATTGCTGTTTCCACCCAAAGCGCAAAGCACAAGCAAACACACAAATAAGAGTGCTGTAATGGGCAATGCTCGACTGGAAGATACCCTGTAAGCTAGCATCGTCATGCTGCACTTGTCGTATGCATACAAACGAAGCTTTTGGGGAGTGGTAGGTGGAAGGAGCAGAAAAATCAAATCAGAAATATCTTAAATATATATGATATATCATATTTTTTAATTTCTAATGGCAGTTATTTAATCAATTCGTAAGCCTCAGTGTTTCATAATATTCAAGTCAATAAAGAAAAATTTTAATTAAAAAAAAACACATAAAATAAAACTCTAAATATCAATATTTATTGTTAAACAAAAAAATTCAAAGGGTTGTCGAATTTTCATTTTAAATTTCAAGCGTATATGCTATATACAAATTATACTCAATATCATATAAAAACAATACTAACATATAAATTAAATAATAATAATACAAATAACATTAAAAAGGAAAATCAATATATTCAAATGGTTATTTGTTTATATTTCTATTTTCAAGCATGTCCTATCAAATTATGTTGTATATAAATAAAAAAAAAAAAAAATAATAAAATAAAATAAAAAATTAATTAAAATAAAATATTTAAATATATATATATATATATATATATATATATATATATATATATATATATATATATATATATATATTAGATTATAATAAATAAAAAATAATAATAAAATAAAATATTTTTAAAAAATATATATATATAAATTATATTATAATAAATATAAAAAAATAATCAAATAAAATAAAAAATTTATTAAAATAAAATATTAAACAAATATATATTTATTTTATTTTATTTAATATAAAGGTACAAATTTCAACAGTAATCGTTAAAAAGATATAAAAAGTATATTTAAAAAAAAATTAAAATAAATAAATATTTAAATTTAAAAAATTTTTAAAATTAAATAAAATAAATTGTAATAAATTATATATACAAAAAAAACTATAAGTTTCAAGATTTATTGTTAAAACTGCTGTAACTCAAAGAGTTATCGAATATAATATTTGAAATTTAATTAGAATTCTTTCAAATAGAAGAAAGAAGATTTCGTATTTATATAGTCTTATTAAATAATATTAATTATTTATTATTAATAAAGTATAATAAATTGTTATTAATATTGTTGCTCAAGTAAAAACTAGTTGCAAATAAAACATTAATTACAAAATATTTAAAATAAATATTTAAAAATTATTTCAAATTTCAAGCCAGACCAAACGAAGCGCTCACAGATTTGACTCTTCTTCCTTATATACCCCATATACCCCTTTTCTGAGAGTAACTTGGATTGCAAACAAAAAAATATATATATATACATACATATATATATATATATCCGAATAGAAAGAAAAGAAAATAACAAAAAGTCATATGAAGCATTCCAAAGTGCATAGGAAAATATCAGTGCACAGTGCCTGCATTTAGCTCATTTAATGTAAAACAATTTTTGCCCCAACACACAGCAACTACAATTAACTATAGGCACACACACACACACACACACATATGTATATACACACATACATATCTATATATACATATATATTTTCATATTTCATGACTGTTAGACGTAGTTTTAGCTACAAACTTTAGCTTCAGCTTGTAAAGCTATCGCAAATTTGTAAATAAATTATATAGATTAAATCATTTTTGAGAATTTTATTTCAACTATTTTCCATTCAAGTGCAAAATTATGTAAATATTCTTGTTAGGTAAACATTCAATTAACAACAAAGTAAAGTACGTCTACTTAGCTTGAAGCTAAGACTTTCGATAGACTTTCAGTAATAATTATTCAATTAATAATTGTCTCTTAACTAAAAACAAATAAATTAATAAATAAACAGCTAAAATGAATTAGACGCCATGATTTTTGCACGTGCCACGCCCCCAAATAGGCGCATATAACAATGATTCCAGCTAAGTATTTCCAACAGCGAGAAATCTTTAAATTATCGAGTATTATTTCATTAATGTAGATTATTATAGTTTGTATAGTTTATTATAGATGATATCTATGGATTTCTCTCTAAAGATATCCAAGCAATATATTTATTTTAGTCTTTACATATATATATTTCTTTTGTAATTACACATTTTATAGTTTTAGCTGTAGGAACATAAACTTCTCATCGAATAATATGCATGTTTAAACTCATCTGAAGGTCAACAGCAAACCACTTCCCCGATTTTGGGCTTCACAGCGGTCAACTAATAAACGATTCAAGATTTCTCGATTTGCCACGCGCTCAAAGGGTGTGTCAAAAATAAAAATATATATATACATATATATATTTTCAAAATGTGTGCTCTTTATACAACTTTACAGAAATGAGTAAATTCACGAGTATTTATTAAGAATTTCAGACAGAGAGCTAGGCGGAGTGTGCAAAAAACCAATATACTCTTTGGAAGAATCTAGAAATATATTTGAGGATGCGATTTTAGTACAAAAGCATTTTAGTACAGTTTGATCTCTCTCTCTCTCTCTCTCTCTCTCTCTCTCTCTCTCTCTCTCTCTCTCTCTCTCTCTCTCTCTCTCTCTCTCTCTCTCTCTCTCTCTCTCTCTCTCTCTCTCTCTCTCTCTGTGTCTTTCGGACTAATCATTACTCAATTTATCTTGTACTCTAGCTATCTCTCTCGATCCATCTCTCTTTTTATCTCTCTCTTTCTGTCCTCTCTCTCTCTCTCTCTATCTATCTATCTATCTATCTATCTATCTATCTCTCTCTCTCTCTCTCTCTCTCTCTCTCTCTCTCTCTCTCTCTCTCTCTCTCTCTCTCTCTCTCTCTCTCTCTCTCTCTCCCTGTCTCTCTGTGCCTTTGTCCATATCTCTCTTTCAGTCTGTCTCTTGCACTATCTCTCTCTCTCTCTCTCTCTCTGTCTCTCTCTCTCTGTCTCTCTCTCTCTGTCTCTCTCTCTCTGTCTCTCTCTCTCTCTCTCACTCTCTATCTCTCTCTCTCTCCCCTCCTTTCTTTCCCTCCTCGACTTACATTTGTTCTTTCCCTACAAAAAGCTTTCTGATCTGAATGATTTGATTATTCAAAATTTGAATTTTACCCATTATATCCAAAATTATTCACTGCCAAATAAATTATAATGTAAGGTCAAATATACGTACATACGCAAATCGCATGCATATGCAGACAAATCTATATATGTACATGCAAATATATGCATATATGGTAAATACGTTACAAGAAATGTGTAAATAGAAATGAATGAATTGCGTTCATTGAAATGCGAAAGTCTTTTTTGGCTAGACTTTTCCTGATGCTGTGCGTATATACACACATACATATGTAAGTATGTATGTTCATCGATGTGTGCATATACATATGTAGAATCTGTGCATGTATCTGTATATCTCATCTTGAATTTTGTACTCGTATTGTATTCGTTTTCATGTTGTCTTGTCTTGTCTTGTGCTGCGTTTATATATAGACAGACTGACTGCGGATCGACATAGACATAGCCATAGCCATAGCCATAGCTATAGACATCGACATAGACATAGACATAGCCATCGACATCAACATAGACGTAGACATCGACATCGACCGTCTGCACACATGCTGAGCTGTTTTGTTCACTTTCAACACACTAGCCTTAATGTCTAATGATGTTTTGCCCCTTACACGCGTGAAGTAGAAAATTATTTTTAGTGCCCAAAATCAAATACAAATGAAATTAAATGAAAACAAAAAAAAAAAATTAATTAATTAAACCAAAAACAAACATTAAATTAAACCTTTCGAGAACAAATCGGCAAGCGCATTCGTCCCACTGTGCATGCATGCGCATATGCATTCATGTGTGTGTATGTGCGTGTAGTGGGCAGTGTGGGCGGGCTAGGTCAAGCAAGAGTCAGCGACAGCGACAGCGTCAGCGGCAGCGGCAGCGGCAGCGTCAGCAAAGACAGTGGCAGACAATGAGTTACAACTGTCAAGTCGATTGCCGTTAAATCGCTCAAGAGCTCAAGAAGAAAGACGACATGGAAGACGACGAAGGCAGCGAAGGTGACGAAGACGAAGACGAAGACGAAGGCAGTGTGCGCAGTTGGCGTCGTTAAATAAAAAAAAAAAAAAATAGACACGAAGCTGTATTGCCGAGGCGGGCGCTCTGTGCGACATAATCCCAACCCCCGTGGGGTGTAGTACCACAGAGCGTTCTTTGAGCGACCATCTTGATTTATATGTGTGCGTGTGCGTGTGTGCGTGTGTGTGTGTGTGAGAGAGTGTGTGTGTGTGTGTGTGTGCGTGTGCCCACAATATTATGGACATTTCATAACTGGATGCTTTTTTTGTGGCACTGTGCACGTCTTCAACGAATATTCCCTTTCCTTGCATTGGCACTCATACACTCTCACGCACTGCGCTCATTGAGTGCAGCTCGCGCTATAGCAATATATGTACTATATGCTATCTCGCTCGTGCGCCGAGTGAAAAAGCGCAACAATCAGCTGTTTGTGGTGCGACCCAGCAACATGTAAAACGATGGCGGCAAATTACAAAACTTTGCCAATATGCGCAACAATGTTCGATGCTCACACTCGCACACACTCACGCACACTCACGCACACACACGCACTGATCCCCAGGCCGAGCCAAACCCCCAAAGCGTTGGGGCTCCCTCGGCCATGTAGCAGCAACAACGACTACAACAACAACAAGCCACACAGTGGCACTCACTCATTTGCCTGCGCCTCTTGGTTTATGTTGTTTCAAATCGCAGATCGCATTATATGCACCCCACTAGGCGCAATGCATGCAGACATACATATGTACATACATACATATGTATGTATATACATACAGATGTATGCGTGCGTGTCTGTATTTGGTTCAATTTATGGCAATTAATGCATTGGAGGCGTGCATTTTAAGTGCCTGTGCCTAGTGACAATTTTATGGGGTTCAACAAACGCTAATTTCATACATGTTGCAACATGCACAGACACACACACAAACACACACACACACATGAAGGCATATATTCATCATAGAGTAAAATTCCTTACATTTATTAATTAACACTTACAATACTTAGAGAATGACAAGTGACAAGCTTGAGAATCGCTTAGAAGAGCAGTGTTCAAAAATTCATTTGCTCTTATCCAAAACATTCAACATTATTACTTGACCTTTGTCAATCGTTAAACTCAAACTAAACATAGTTTATAGAAAGGATTTTCGCATTTCTACATATTTTTAGATCACTCTTATTTCTTATATAGTATTTATAAAACATGGAACATGGAGTATTGTCTAAAAACATT